>ML682047.1:3669446-3726059 GCA_007922195.1 Podocnemis expansa
CACCCGGTGGGTGCCCGGCGCGGGGCCCGGGGCCAGGATCGGGGCCGCGCCACCGGCCTGAGCTGGGCCCGGAGAGCCGGCGCTGGGGAGGAGGCAGGGTGTGCACAGCAGCTTCCTTTTGTGCAAATTTTTTGAACCAGTCTCCAAATTTGCACGCCCTCCAGTGAGTGTGGGCAGACGTGTGCGTGCAAGGAAGTAGGGGTGCATGATGCAAAGCATGTCTGCGTTTTCTTTCGAGAGGGTGGTGGAAGTGATTTTTAGAAATTACAAAACCGTATTTGAAACGTGCTACTTGAAATCGCCTTCTTCAAGGAGCATTAAAATATTAGCACCGTTGAATGGTTTTAGGGCATGCTTTGTTTTGTGCTGTGCATGGGTTTCACAACCTGTGTGCACACACATAGCTGAGAGGGGAGGTAGGGGTACCAGATACCAAAGCCTGGAAAGGAGGAGAGGGAAGTATGAAAAGGAGGACATATGTAGTGTTCATGGAATATTTTGCTGATTTTAGGGGGCTCTGGAGCTCTTTGCCCTAAAAATAGGGGGTTCCAGGGCATTCCAGCATACTGTAAGCAAAAAGCCAGACAAAATTATGTAGTTTTAAAATGCCTGCTGGATGGAGGACCTGAAGATAAAAAGGAGAACATGTCCTCCCTTTGCCTGGCATCTGGAAACCCTAGTCACAGGGCCAGTTAGCTCCTTCCTTCCTGGCCTTGTTGCTGGGCCAAAGCACGGAGCTTCTCAGGAGAAGGCCCTGGCCTCAGCAGTAATGTTCCCTCTAATTTCTCATAGTCTGTGTGTGCAAAAAAATTCTTTTGTGCAAATTTTTAGAACCAGTATCCAAATGTGTGCGCACTCCAGTGAGTGTGGTCAAACTTGTGAGTGCAACAAAGCAAGTGTGTATGATGCAAATAATATCTACATTTTATTTTGGTATGGTGATGGAAATGATTTTTATAAATTACAAAACCTTATTTGAAACATGCTATTGAAAACAGCCTTCTTAAAGTAGCACAAAAATATTAGCACTGTTGAAATTTTTTGTGCATGCTTTATTTTGTTGTGTGCACGGGCTTCCCAGCCCATGTGCATGCGCACAGCATAGAGGGAACATAGCTCACCAGGCCCCTCAAGGACCTAGGGGGCCTGGGGCAGATTTGATGTAAATGCCCCCCCCCCCCCATTCCACCTCTGCCCACCCCCAGGTCTCCTTCCCAGTTACCAAGCCCCCCTTGGTTTACCCAGCCCCAATGTTCCCGGGACATACAGAGTCAGAAGCTGAGGCAGGGGCCGGGCAGGAGGCCTCCTTTTTGGTGAGGGCGTGGAGCAAGTTGCCCACGTGTCCCACCCACCACCCCTGCGCAGAGCTGTACCACTCTGTTTTAATGCCCTTGCAATTAGCAGCGCTTGGGGCTGGCGGCGCAAAATCTGCCCTTTAATAACTCAGTGGAGCTGCTCTGGCGTCCCCCAGAGCAAAGCCCCATTTGCGCTGCCCTAGTTATGGTTCTGCCCCCGGGTGCCGATGGACCTCGCTGTAGGCAGGTCAGTGGGGACCCAGGGGGTGCACAGAACGGGAGGGGCAGAGCCCAGCATTTCCTCATGTGTGTCATTTTCTTATTCGGTCGTCTGCTGCCACCAACTCCCCTCTCTTTGCTGCAGTCCCAGGAGTACAATGCCTGCCTGTCCCGAGCGCAGATGAAGGGCATGGGAGCTTTTATCATAGGTGGGTAGCACCTCTGTACCTTTCCATTCAGATGTGTTTGAGGTCATGGGGTTGGCAGAGGAAGGGGCCCAGATGAAGATCTAGGGCACTAATATAGCCCCCCGAAAATTTTTGGCATTCAGGGGTCCATTAGCATTCCTCTTCCCCCCCACCTCCAGCACCCAGCAATGGATGGGCCATATCGCTGGGGTCTGAGCCACAAAGCTCTTCTGTGGAGGGCTGGTCCTTCGTACTGGGAAAGGATCAATTCAAAGCCCAGATGCTCAGTTAGTGTGACAGTCCCTGACTCCTTCAGAGACCCAAGCATGCAGCCATCATGCTTCATTTTGATTCTGCGACACTCCTCCCCCAACACCCCAGCCTGCTGCAACGGGATGCCGTGTTTTAGGCAAGAAATGAAATCAAGTTCTCACCCGCATCCAACTGTCTCATCCCATGAGTGTTTCACAGGAGTCACAATTAACCTGGCCGCTTTCAGCTGAGTTATTCATCCTGCCAACTCCCCTTTCCTTCTGGGAATTCTCCAACAATTGCAATTGGCAGTGTTTCATTTCCTGTCCCACAGTAGCTGGCTGCACTCAGGAGTGGGCCGAAGGGATCCCTGTATTTGTACAGTCAGTGAGGCTCGTTCTGTGGCCTCTGCATGCGAGGTAGAGTTACTGCCCTTTGCTGGCTAGAGGGTGGTGGTGCCCACCCTGTACCAGGCGCTAGAGGGTTGGGAAGGGATGAGAGGCAGCCCTGTACTGAGAAGCTCGCGAGCTGAAGTGGAAAAGTCAGCTCCGGAGGCTGTATCTGCACTCACGTGGACCTCCTGTTAACAGGTTCAGGAGCGCTTTTCCTTCTTCAGAAGCTGATAAACAGGAAGCTGCCGTACAGCCTGCAGTGGAACCTGATGCTGTCTGTAGGTCAGTATTCGGGTGCACTCGCCCTCTTTCAACCCCGGCAAGCAAGAGGCAGCACCCCGTAATGGTTACATCCTTAGTGATCCAAGGTCTGCGGTTTGCCTGTGTTTCCAAGAGTTGGGAATGGGACTCATAGCCTTAGAGGACTCTCACTCCTGCCTGGTGAGAGCCTGTCCACTCCTCTGATTTCTTTAAATTCCTGCTTTCTTTTAAAGTGCTCTGATTGACTCAGGCCACCTGTGCTCACTCCCACAGAGGTGAGCATCTTCTCAGTGGGACGTCCAGGGACTTGCTCCTTATCCATGTAGGTCAAAGTGAGATCAGAATCTAAGTGGCAAGCAAAAGGCAGCCCAGAAACCTGCCAGCTCTTCTCACGCGGCCCCAGTTGTTCTTTGCAGATAGCAGGGCCTCACCTGGTGGCTCTGGAAACACCCTGGCCTGTTGGTGCTTTTAGGTACAAGCGCAGTCATCTGCGACGTAGTGACCAGGAGAGAGACCAGGAAATGTTTGGATCTGTTGAGGTTCCTGGAGACAGCGCAGTCCCTGCAGGAAGCAGCCCAAGGTGAGGAGAATTCACTGCCCAGACAGCATTGCGTGATGTTTCACCTGCTGCTCTTGGTGCCCTTTGGGGTTGCTGTCACTTGGCCCGCATCTCCATTCAGATGAATCCATCCTTGGCTCCAGGAGCATCTTGTGTTTTGTCATTTAACCTGACTGAGGTGGTTTTCTTCCATTAACAACAAACACTTAATCACACCCAGCTCCCAAACCCAGGCTGGTATTGCAGATCTTCCGCTGAAATACCCCAGGCTGCTTGTGCTACTGCAGATTCTCTTAACTAGCAGCAGTACTTGGTCTTTTATCCTGTGTTTAATCCATCCCGGAGGTGATCACGCCCCCCACCACAGGGCAATTGATGCCTTACAACTGTCCAGCTTTGCCCACATATTTGCATCGCTTTTGACACATCCATGCATGCCTGAGCAGGCTTCCATCCAAGTCAGTGATTGTCTCATTCAGTATGGGAGATGGTTGGGATCTGATTTCATGTTAATTTCTAGGGCCTCCTCTGCAGCTCCATGGGAAAAGTGTGAAGGGTTATCATGGAAAATGGAGCTTGGGAGGACCTCAGAAGGTCACCTTGGCCAACCCCGTGCTCAGAGCAGGACCAACCCCAACTAAACCATCCTAGTCCCCACACAAGGATGAGTCCAGGGGATGTGGCAGGCTGAGAAGCCTCCTACATTAGTAACCTTGGGTCATGCTGGCCTTGGAACCACCATCTCGGAAGGTGATGCTACAATAGCGGGGAGCATGGGTGAAAACATCCCAATGGCTTCCCCTTGATTGCCTACTTGGTGCGGGTGTGTGTCTGTTTGGGATCCCAAGTGTTTGGTTTCTCTCTCACTGGGTACCAGCCGTTAGAGGTGACAGGTGGAGAGGACAGTTGTTTTTAGCCATGTTCCTGACCAGTCTGAGTTGTAAATCGTTTTCTCTCATTGCAGGAAGTCTCCACAGTCCAGATCATACAGAGAATGCAGAAACAAAGCAGAACAAATGTGGAGATGTCATGGAGTAGCTGGGAGAGAGCACAGGTGGGAGAACCTTGAACAGCTTGGCTGTGCCCCTCCGCACTTGTATCCCAGCTCCTTTACCTCCTTTATGTGTATGGTGTGACGAGGCTAGAGCCGCTTTGCTCTATGTGGGGAGTGAGGAAGATCCCCATGACTGCCTGTTAATGAGATGTGGGGAAGCGCATGGAAGGATCTAGGCTGGGGTGGAGGTAGGGAGCACTGAGCATCCGGATGGACTTTGTGTGAGAACCAAGGCTGGAAAAGTAATAAAAATGTAAGGCTAAAGTTGGACCTTTTGGACAAAGTTGTTTTTTGGTGGTCAGGGTCGCTTACAGAGAAGGGAAGATCTGAGTTAGAATGGGAAATTATTGGGGGATACTGAGGGGGGAAAGGCGGATGGAAATGGCTGGGGCAGATATCCCCCAGAGCAGGCCGGAGGATCCCAGTCACGTAGCAGGGTCCGTTCCTGCCCTTGGAGTTTGTTCTCCCCCCAGTGCTCACGTGGAACGTACAGTGGCATCAATAGCCCCTAGGTGCACACACTGGGGAGGGGGCACCCCCAGCCTGGTTACTGCATGAGCAGTTCTGTGTCCGTATCGGGGGCCATCTGACCCCCCCACCTGAGCCCTGCAGCCATGTTACTCAAGAGCTATATCAGGAGAACATTGGGGTTGCAACAGCAAGTGCTCGGAAGTTAGGAGAAACCAGAATGAAGCATAAATGGATGAATAGTTCTGCCTACAGAACAAGGTCTGAATAGTGCAGGAAATAAGGCCTAGGGCTGGTGAACAATGTAGACTATCACATAGTGCCTGCTCAGCAGGGCAGAGGCACCCTAATTCTGTCCTGTCCTGACTTTAGGGTGCTTGGCTTTGAAACCTTGGGAATGTTCGGTTAGTTCGTGGGCTCCCATTACTATTCCCTGGCCAATGTCCTCATCATTTCAGGCTAGGTGCCTTCCTATGGGGCTAGCTGTCTGCTTGTCTTGTTGAGATCTTCCATTCCTCCTTCTGCGTCCAGGAAAAGGGCAGCCAATCAGAGATGCTGCCTGTGACGGACAGATCACCTCCTCTCCACTGGGGATTTTCCCCAAAGAGGGTCAGGCCGATGACATTTTTGCGAGAGAAGAGGGTGAAGAAAGCCCCTGCAGCTCTGAGCCAGTGCCACTTATTCCTCCCTCTGCCATGAAGTGCAAAGTGACTAGGTCTCATCCTCTTTTCCTGCCTTCTAAAGCCAGCCACCTGGTATTCGCATGGGGCAAGGAACCTCGCTGGTGCTGGCCCAGCCTGCAGGCCCCATTTCTTGCAAACCCCAACCAGAAAGGGGGTGAAAGAGAGAGGCTGTGAGAGCACAGGGCCCGTTAGCAATATGGCACAGTAGTGTTCACCAGCTGTTCAGACCAGAAAACGATCAGTGGGTTACCGATGTACCCATCTTTCTTTGAGATGGGCTGCTCGCATACGTTGAGTTACAGGTCTCTATGTGCCGCAGTGAATAGTTATCCAGAAAGTCTTTTAGCCCTAGCCTGTCAGCTCAAGGTCAGTGGCCAATGCCCCCTCTGTGCCATGACCACAGCTATATATATATGACCCCCCTCAGTTCCTTCTTTTCAACCCCAGCAATGGTACTGGAACAGCCTGCCCTTGCCAGCGTGCAAGTGCCTGTTTAGTTTGTTGTTTTTTTCCTAGTTGAATCCCTCGTGGGAACCATCCTCCTTTCTCCTTCATCATGCTTGGATTCAAGCCCTGTGCGACTTGCAGCAAGGCCTTCCCGACTGACAATCCCCATGAGAAGTGCCTCTTATGCCTGGGTGAGTCGCACCAGGTGGATAAATGCTTCATATGCAGGTCCTTCAAACAGAGGATGTGCAAGGACAGGGCGTAAAGGCTGCACAATATTGCCCAAGAACAGGCTTTGCAGCCAATGCCGGGTCTTCAACTTGCCTTCCCTGTCCTGCAGCTGCCCCCTCACTCCCAACCCCAGCTGCCTGTACCATTTTGATGCTTGCAGAAGAAGGGAGGGTTGTCCCCAAACTCCCCTTATAGCAACAAGCCACTTCAAGAATCCAGCCTGCGACATGCCCCAGATCTGAGCCCCTGGACTATACGTCCACTCTGCAGACGAAGGCAAAAATTCCCCATGGTCCCTGCTAATCTGACGTGGTGGAACATTTACTCCCAACCTCAAATCTGGTCACCAGTGTGATCCTGAGCATGTGAGCATCGAGGAGCACAGAATTCACTGCAGGATCTCTGAGGAGTGGCTCCATTTGGCTGGTTGTTGCCAACACTTGATGCTTGGGGGAGGGCGGGAACCCAGCATGCATCTGGCCAAATGTGCACTGGGATGTGGGGAAGGAAATCCTTTCCAGAGCCCTGAAGGCAGCTGCATTCTAGTTATTGTCTTAGCTGCAAGTGAGCTGAGCACAGTGAGAGCAATGCACTGTGTCCGGTTCGCTCTATGACCGAGATGAGAGCTCCATGCCCAAATCCCACCCTGTCAGCCTCACATGCTGCATGAGCACCTCCCCAGGAGCCGCAAAGCCCTTTTCACTCTTGGGGTAAGACGTCGGCTGCTTCCCACCCATTCACTTGTTCTGTGACCCTTTACTCAGAGCTTCTTCCCCTGGTCCCAATGCACGGGTGGGTCATGGGCTCCCTCAGGCATTGGGTATCTCTGTGACCCCAACTGTACCTCATAACATCAATTTGCCCCTTTCCTCTTAATTAACAGGTAAGTACTTAGCTGTCCCTAGGTGGCTCAATGGCGCATCCCAGCAGGAAGAGGGTCTCTTGACAACTGGCTGATGCTCATTAGACAGCGGCCCAGGTATTTTAAAAACCAAACCAAACACAACGTTCCATTTCCATCTTCTTTTAATAAAGGTTTCAGAGGCAGAAGAGAAGTCAATTGATGGAGGCAAAAAAGGGGAAAGTAATCACCCCACATTAGCTCCTGTTTGCCACTTCTCTTTGCATGACTGGCTCCACAGCAGGGTTTGTCCTGCAAAGGGGGCCTTCTACAAAGCTTCACCCTTTGTAAAAGGCATCAAGAGGCCTGAGATGGACCATTGGAAAAACCATCAAGGACTGTCTGAGGCCTTGTTTGTTTGGGAACAGTCAGTGATGGGGCATTTGTGCCATCTCAGTGGTTGGCCAGATACCCTGAGCAAAAGTGAGAGGCTTGTTAAAAAAATAAACAAACCCATTGTCAGTAACACCAGAGTGTTCCTAGCAGGTTGTGTCTGAACAGCACATTCAGAAAACAAGAACCAGGAAAAAATATCCATGTGGGACTTTCAAGTAAAGCACATTCTTGTCCGTAAAATGAGGCCCAAAACAGCCGATGTCCAGTTGTCAGACCACAAGAGCGATGCCTCCTTTTGCCTCACTGGACTGTTAAAAGATGCCAACTAACAGATCGCAGTTGGACAATGTCATCTCCTCACCAGAAATGGGGGCTGCGCTCAGGTGCACAATGGACAGAATAAAATATCTGGCAAATCAGCTAGTGACTGAAAATTTCTGAGGAAGAAAACCTGTTAAAGAGTTCACTGTAGAGTTATTTGAACTGCCCTTACGCTAGCTAGCAGAAAAAAAGGCAATTTGAGAGCAAGCAGCCAAGTTTAGAGCAAATGAAGGCAAAATGTTTCCTGGCTGTGCTTCTAAAAAAGTGACAATTCCTTAGGCTAAAGATACAGAACCTGAAAGTGATTTTCTAATAAAGCAACAGCGTGTCCCTGTTTAAATAACGGTGTAAACTAAAGCAATAGAAGAATTCATAGGGATGCTGACACTGGAACTGCATTTTGATTATAGCTGTTGGGGAATATTGGGAGATACTAGCAATAACATTAATCTGCTTCATTCAGAGAGAGTCTCAGTCTGCAGTATGCATATCAGCTATTCAGGGCTTTAGAGAGGAGATGATATGTAGCTGGGAAGGTCATTTTGATCTAAATAGATTTTTTTATAATAACTGTGTAAGTAAGTAAGTTGCTAAACAGTAATTGTAGAATTCCTACTGGGTGTGTTTTCACCACCCCATGGCTTTGACTGGAATTACATATTTTATTAAATTGATTGGCTTACAGCTGGCCTGGCAAACTATATCCACCCCCTTGTAGGACTGAAATCACCTGGTTAGTGAACAGACTGAGGATGTACATTTATTAGTGGATTTGTAGTTTGCAAGAAATTTGCCACTGTGCGATTACCTGGTGTGTAAGATCTTACTCTGCCGTGATTGGCTCTTTACATTGTGATCAGTTTCAAAGATTTGTCAAATTCTCAAATTTACGTTAGTCTGTATACAGCAAAAATGAGAGCCCTGTGGCACCTTAAGGACTAATAGATTTCTTTGGGCATAAGCTGCAAGCCCTAAAGTACAGCGGGAACGCCCTGTTTAATTACACTTATTCCAGCTCAGGTACCTGCTTCCCTGCCCCTCTTCACTATAAAACTTCCCACTCAGCAGGATGGATTGGCTAGGGGCAGCTGCAAATTGAAAAAAAAAAGAAGGAAGGCACTGGGTTGTGGTGCTAAGAAAGAAAGCCACCAATCCTGGACAGCAGCAGCTTTCTGGGCCCGGGCAAAAGCCAAATGCCTCTATGCTCAATGGCTGAGAAAACAGTGCAGGTCTGTGGATAGTACCCAGGACCTCACGTCACTAAATCCTTGAAAGGGACTGGACGGGAATTATTGTGGGGAGGGGAGACTGTGGGGAAAAAGCCTTCCAGCGACACTTCGGTAAGTAACAGTAACAATTTCCAACCTACCCATCCCTATGGATAGGAATGTAAAAACCTCCCTTCCTTTGCACACAGCCGGTCGCCCTCAGGCTGCTACTGTCTGCTTGCAATGTGACTGGTCTCTGGCTGATGCCAAGTAGAGGAGGACGCTCCAGAGCTGGCTGTCCGGGCTCTGATGAACCAGGATGCACCAAAGGGGACGTGCTAGGAAACCATTTACATTTGCTTCTCATGCAGCAACCTGGGTGTCAGTTCTCTGCCCCGTCCACTGCCAATCAAGGAGGAAACAAAGGCAACAGGATGGATTTCCATCAGGGCTACAAAGCAACCAGCATCAGGAGAGACGGCCTCCAGGGAATACTGACTTCTGAAGTAAGTCAGAAGATGGGCTGGCCGTGTAATCAACTCACATCAGCTCCACGGAGCCACCTCTCCAGACATCTCTCGTCCCCATCCTACATGGTGTGGTGCTCCTTGCTGGACCGGACCAGGCAGAACCCTATCGCCAGAGCCATCAGGATCACAACCACGAAGAGGAGGATGAGGAAGACCCAAGAGACGTAGTTCGTGCCCTTCCAGAAGCCTGCCTCATCCGCTGGGATCATGTTGGTCAGGTTCAGCATGTAACCCAGGGCCCAGCCAATGGAAGTGTCCCCAGCCTGCAAAAGCAGCAAGATCAAGCAGCTCAGAGCCTGGTAAATAATGAAGTCTCGGGGGGGACGTGGGCTCTGCAGTGAGACAACTGCAGCTGACCCAGCCCAGCTGACGGGTTTAAGGGGCTTTATAACTGGTGTAGATGGGCCCACCCCCTTCATCTCCTGGGCCAGGGCTCCAGAAAGGCCAGGGGCTTGCACCCTAGGACAAGTGAAGGGCACTAAGAAGCATCACTTAAGAGAGATGCCAGCAAAGTACGCAGTGCTGCCTTTTTGCTTCCCCAGTGTGTTACGTTTCCAGCAGAACTGGGCTCAGCAGGCCATGTCCTGACCTTGTTCACACCAGTGTAAATCCAGAGTAACTTCGCTGATGTCAGTGGTGCTATTCCAGATTTGCATCAGAGTAACATCAGAGAAATTGGAATCTGACCCTAGTTTACCTCTTCTGTAGTCTGGAGTTATTTCCTCCCTTGGAAAAGGCCTTGTGAAGTTCTGTGTGAAGTGGCCTTTTCCCCTCCTCCTCCCCCTGCCCCACCCCCTCGGGTCTAAGGAGCTGTTTAAGAACATGAGAATGGCCGTACTGGGTCAGATCATGGTCCATCTCACTCAGTATCCTGTCTCCTGATGGTGGCCAATCTCACAGGTTCAGGGGAGTATAAAGAACAGAGCAATTTTGGAGCGATCCACCCTGTCATCCAGTCCAAGCTTCTGGCAGTTGGCGATTTAGGGACCATCTAAGCATGAGACTACATCCTTGACCATCTTGGCTAGTAGCCATTGATGGACCCATCCTCCACGAACCTATGTGGATCTTTTTGGAACCCTTTTTTGGCTATCAAACCATCTCATGGCAATGTGTTCCACAGGTTAGCTGAGTGTTGTGTGATAAAATACATCCTCTTGTTTGTACTAAACCTACTGCCTGTTCAGTTCATCTGGTGACCTCTGGTTGCTGTATAGTGGGAAAGGGTCAATAACTCTTCTCTAGTCACTCCCTCCTCGCCATTCATGTTTTTAGAGCTCTCTGTCCTATCCCCCCTTAGTCAGCTTTGTTCTATGACGCTTTTTAATCGCTCCTCATGTGGAAGCTGTTCCAACCCTTGATTATCTTTGTTGTCCATCTCGGAAATTTTTCCAACTCCACTATAACCTTTCTGAGAGGATAGGACCACAACTTCGCACAGTATTCAAGGCATGGGCAACCCCAGGTTCATCGAGTGGTATTATATTTACTGGCTTATTTTTTATCCCTTTCTTAAAGGTTCCTAATATTCGGTCAGCCTCTTTGAACAGCACTATGCATTGAATGGAAGTTTTCCCAGAACTAGCCACAATGTCCCATTGGCCATTTCTTCTCCTTTAATGCATTTTCTGCAGCTCACAAAAGTTAATGACCCATTTCAGCCAAATCTGGTCCAACCCGGGCACCTGGCAGGATCTCCGTCCCTGCAAAAAGCCTTTACTGGAGTTTATGTTCCTGCCAGGATTCTGGCAAACCCCATCAGACTAGGTTTCCCCAAGTCACACGATGTCAATCAATGAGAGACACAGACAGATGCTGCCTGACAGCCTGGCTGCTGACACAACTCCATCTGACCCAAATACTAACCTTTTTCTGGAAGGCTATGTTGGAGAAAGAGCTCTCATTAAAACGGTAGCCCTTGGTGATCAGCAGATAAACAAAGTTGGCAACTGTGCAGTAATCTGGCAATCTGGCAATTTGCTGTGGGGCTTTTTGCAGCAGCTGACCATCATGGGAAGGGAAGAAAGAGGGGACAGAAAGAAAAAAGATGAGCTCTCCCCCTTCTACTCCAGCAGAATCCAAGCACAAACCCTCTGCAGGGAGATACGGGATGGTTTCCAGCTGTGTCAAACCATCTGACAAAGTGGGATTTTTTTCCCCCATGAAAACTCATGCATTAAATAAATTTGTTTGTCTTTAAGTGCCACAGGACTCCTCGCTTGTTTTGCTGGGAGCTTTGGTGACTCAGGGCTGCTCCTGTGGCATGTTCAGGGTACTGTGGCATTGTTTGGGTAGAGCAGCATATGGGGGCCTCAGTGCAAATGTAACTCCTGCTCTAAAATGCCTTTGTCCCAAATTCCTTCACGGCCACACAAGTTGGCCTGGACCAGGGGTCTCAAACACAAATTACCACAAGGGCTGCATGAGGACTAGTACTAGTACATTAGCCCGAGGGCTGCACCACTGAAACCCTTTCATACAATGATATTGCAAATATCAGTAACAAGTGTCGTTGCAGGAAATAGCTTTAGGGGCCACATCGGGCCTGTGAGCTACACGTTTGAGACCCCTCACCTAGAGGATCTGGAGATGAACCAGCTAGGCTCTGCCCTGTTGTCTTCCACTGACCAGATCATTCACCTGCTCACGTCTAGGGGCATGGGCCCTTCCCCACTGGCTGCAAGATGTGAGGAGCATTAACACACTCCAGTTAGCTGAGCTCTGATTTCAGCTCAAGGGATGGACCTGTGTTTGCAAGGTGACAGGAGCCCCAGCAATGGGACTGAATATGCAGAGTGAATCACAAGCCATCTACTGGCCCTGCTCTCAGCTCTATGGCATTTCTGCCTTGGTCTGCTTGCATAAACAGCAGTAACTTTTGCACACGTCAATCCAATCTGTTCCAGAATTTCAGACATCAAAGGGCAGAACCCTATTGATTTAGGGGGTGGAAACTGGGGACACATGGAGCTCCCAGCATATGGTTATCAAACACAGCATCTTCAACTGAGATTATATCACTCAATGGTTTTCAAACTGTGGCATGGGGATATGCAAATTCTCATCTTGGGGAAAACAAGAAAAATCCTGTTGTGGGCAGCCAACACATTTTATTTAGTAGGACTGGGCAAGTTAATCAATGTTTAATCTGCTTTTAATCAAAACTGAGGCCACACCAATGCACGATTTCTTTCATGCAGGGCATGCCCTCCTGGGGCACAGAGGAACATTTGCAGAGGAAGCAAAACCTCCACTCCAAGTCCTGACTCATCTCAGCAGGTCACCCAGCTCTGCCCCTCCCCAGTACAGGGCACAGAAATCCCAGCTGGCCTCCCAGATTGGTGGGTGGCCACTAGACAGCACTCTGCTCCTCAGGCTCTCACCTCTTCCCAGGTGGTATTGCAGATGTCGTTGGCAGCCATACTGAGGTCATCTGGTGAGGCCACGCGCCTTTGCATCACTGTCTGAATAAAATCCACCGTGTAGAAAAAAGCAGAGAAGGCCTGGGGCAGGGAGAGGAAGATAGGAGATGTGAAAGCAGCCGCTCACTAGCCATGCCCCTCAGCTTCTCCACTGGGCTGCCAAGGCAGGGCTTGTTGATTCAACACAGGAGCAGATTTCTGGGTATGTTCAGCTCAACCCCAGAGCACTTTTGGGGCTGACTATTGCAAAGACCATATCCAAGGCCCCATTCCCATGCTAGCAACCTCCCTGTGCCTAGGCTGGAGGGTAGGAAGGGCTCCCTTTGAATTCAGCAGGCGACATGGGCTCCAGGGCTCTGGGATGCTCCCCCACAATACATCAGAAGCAGCGTTAGAGGCCAGCAGCTGCCAGGCGCCCACTAGACCTGGAACTTTGGGACACTTACAATGAAGTTTCCTGAAAGGCCAGGTTGGAAAACCCCGTCGAAGGAGCAGTTAGAGAAGCTGCAGGCACTGAAGTTAAAAAGACCATCCACGAGCTTGCGACACCCGGCCACATCCCCAGATCCGTTCATCACAACTACTGTGTTGGTGCTTTCAGGCTTCTCGTCCACTGTACAGGGAGAATCGTATACGTCTACCAGTTTGACTTCCTTTTGGTAGCCTTTTGGCCAGCAGGGGTTCAACATGCTTGCTTTATAGTTGTTAGCCTGTTGGGCAAAGAAAAGGCATAACACAACTCTTTCTGCAGCTACCATAGCCACCAAGGGGTCCAGGGAGAGATAGTGTGGTGTAGTGGGTGGAACCATGGACTGGCATTCAGAAATACTCCTCCCAGCTCTGCCCCACCGCACCATGAGTCTCTGTGAGCCAATCGTATCATTGCTGTGTACCTTAGTTTCCCCATCCGTACAGTGGTGGAACACCCCCCCCGCCATGGGGCTGTGATATTTCAGTAGGGATGGCTCTTTGACAAAAATAAAGTCCAGCCCACTAAATTTGCTGCTGTTTCTTAAGGCAGGTAGGTGGCACTTCAGCCCAGGACAATTGGTAACTCCTGACTCCACTAGCAGACAGCAGGAGAGCCCTAGCGTTCCTGAGGTATCCGTTGGAAAGCACCAAGGGAGCTTAAGAAATGTAGGATGTGAAATATGCGCCAGGCTTTGCATCAGCACCAGTTGCACTGGGGGTGATGCAAGCAGGGGAGGCTGCAGGGTCTGAGTGCTCATCAGCTGTCCCACTAGGGGGGTGCTGCAGGGAGCTCTCAGCTAAACAGGAGCATTTGAAAACAAAAATGAGTTGCAAGGGAAAAATGCAATGCAAACAAAGGGTGGGTGAATGTGCAATTTCTGCACCCTTCTCCCCCAAAACATGTCCCCCTTCCTCCAGCCCCAGTGAATGAAACAAAGACAACACCTTTCACTCACTCGTGTGGGGTGGGGCAGCTGAGGGGCCTAAGCCTGAGGTTTGAAATGCCCAGACTTTTGAAACCCCCAGGTTAACCCCCCCATAGCGGTTGCTGAGACCTCAACTCTTGGGAGTGTGCTGACAGATCTACAGGCTGTTTCTTCCCCTTTGGGGAGGTGGAACCCCCCCGAGCCATGGGAAAACCCCTTCTGGTCGCTGGAGCGTACGTCTGCACTCGCAGACCATGGCAGCATCCATCAGGTGCGCCTGGCTGAGCCCCCTCTGCTCCACTGCCCATGCCTGACCTCTTAGCGGTTGTAAGAAGCTGGGCTCACACTGGTGCCCTTTGCGCCCTGCTGGCAACTTACCCTTCACTACAGGGCATGTGGGGTTGGGGGTGCGAGACACAGGACATGCTCCAGAGCAGGGGTCTCAACCTCAAATCACCACAAGGGCCGCATGAGGACTAGTACATTAGCTCGCGGGCCGTACCACTGAAACATTTTCATACAATGCTATTGCAAATATTGGTAACAATAGCGCTGTTGTGGGCTGCACAAAATAGCTTTAGGGGCCGCAATGCAGCCCAAGGGCAACATGTTTGAGACCCCTGCTCCAGAGGGAGGAAGCAAAGCCCTGCAGCTCAGCAGGTGTCCTAAACCTGGAGCCCCGTGTGAAGCGGCCTGTCTCGTAATGGGATGGGGGGTGGTTGAGGAGGGAGAGGGATGAATGCTGGGAGCTGTGGACAAAAGCCTGCCATACCTTCACGACCCTGGAGAGCATCCTTCTGAGGACCTGGTCTCTGCCATAGCACAGGTAGCTGTGGGTGTACACCTTGTACACCTGCCCATACAGCTGCAGCGTCACCTCATTCTGGGGGTTCTCGATCAGCTCCTGAGTTTCAAAGGTGAGCTGGGTAGAGGCCCCCCCCAGGTCCATGGCCCCAAGCGTAGATTTCTTTGGCCGTAACCACTGCCCGATCCAGCCGTACTGCCGAGAGCAAAGCCATAGAGATGGTTAGATGCCTCAGCTCAGGCCAGGCCCAACAGCCATCAGCTCCTGGCCAGAGACGCTGGCTTCTGAACAACGGGCTGGTGCCCAACCGGCACAATGATCCGTGCCAGTGCCTCCAGCATCAAACTATCGGCACACGCTGACGAGATGCCAAGCACCAACCACACTCACTGACCTTTTCTAGGAGGAAGGGGGCTCAGCACCCTGCTTTCATGGAGCACGAGAGCCCGTGAAGCAGGCTAGAAAAGGAAGGTGCTGGCCCCAGGTCAGTAGCTTGTGCTGGACACAAGGACCCCAAGAGGTCATTCTGCCTAAGGCCGGGGCCACGCAATAGGATTCTGAATGCCCAGTTGGAAGTCGCTGCAGGTGACATCTGGACTCAGCCACAGGTGTTTGGCTCCCACTGGAGGCAACAGGAGCCGCCTGTACCCAGCTGCAAGTACTGTTTGCTCCCAGCACGTCCCTAACCCCTTCCTGCACTGGACCTCCAGGGCTGAGCCAAACTTAACCACCAATAGTGTGTCTTGGGGACCCCTGCCAGCCCCTCTAGAATTGACAGAGCAGCCTCAGGGCATGGCGCTGGTCCCAGTTCTCATTGCTGAATTGGTTAGGGAGCCTTCTCCATGTCTACCCAGCTCAAGATGGACTCTGCATGAGCAGATCCAACATGAGCTGAGCTAACAGCAGCCGCCAGGTGGAGCTGGAGCGAACCAGTCACTGAAGGGCACTGAATGAGAGCAATGCCGGGAAGCTGGGAGGAAAATGCAGCTTTGCAGAAGAGCCTCTGTGCCTGACGGAGATCAATGAGACCCATCAACAGGGATTAATGGACATACCCCACTGTACACCAGTCTTTTAAGAACCATGACGCTGGCAGCTATTGCACAGCACTCCTTCGCCATAAAGAAGGGCTGAGCTCCCAGCCGGCCTGCTTTTAAACTAAGCACATGTGCACAAAGAACCAAAATCAACATGAAAAAAACAGTGATTCCTCTCAGGCTTCGGATCTGTGTGTAGACTGAAGAGACAAGCAACTGCCAAAGAGCAGACAAAGCCCTCCAATTCCTTTCCGTGGTCACCTGCCCTGACTCGCCATTTTGCTCGGCCCTGGTTTTCCATTCTTTTGTGGTCACCGTCAGGATGAGGTGCCTGTCCCGCTGGTCTAGGGGCTGGCTGGACGACAAACCCAGGTCACGCATTACAGAGGCCCTAGCTAGGTTTTTAGCCGGGTGACCATCACCATGGTATCTGACCGACAAATAGACCCGATGAATTTGCTCGGCATCTGAACAATAGCGACCATTGGCCATTAAAGTAACACCTGCCACTCAGAGACTTCTAACAGGCAGCTCTCCTGACTCTCTGTGGAGGGCTGACAGCCAAGAGGCTGGGTTTAAAAAGGATGTAGACCATCTGTCAGCCCCTCTGTTTAAGAGCAATAGTGTTTCAAAGGGTCTCGCCAGGGCTTTGGCCTTCACACCTCAGTGCGGTGAATGCAAGCAGACGGGAGTCCGCATCTATGGCCCAGAGATCTCCACAAAGCAGAAATCACTTGACAGCTCCTGACTGAAGGTGCACAGGGTAACAGTTTTTAAAGAAGAAAATCAGGGTCCTAGGTAGAGAGGCAGCGGGAATTTTGGAATAGGCTGTTTCTCCCGGCTTCCCTGTGAAGCCAGCTACCTGTGTGGGGGAGCCAGGTTTGCTAGTGAATGATGGGGTGGGCCCATGGCTGGAAGGTGCCATCCTAGCATACCTTGATGAAGTTCTCCAGGAGGTAGTTAGCTGTGACCCAGCCAAACACTCCCTCATCTTCACCCGACAGGATTTTCGCCCCCCGAAAGTCAAAGGGGTAGGACTTCAGCGTCGTGGTCACTGCACTGAGGACCTTGTCCGAGGCCTGGGGGTCCAAGAGGCTACAGGATGCACAAAGCAAGGCTACATTATGACAGAAATGAGGCAAACGTCTGCAGCAGGGGATCAAACCGTGAGTCCCTCCCCGAACCAGCCAGCACAGTCTAGGCCATGGAACGCAGACACAGGTCTGCAACCTCCATCCGTCAGACAGCAATGAAAGGCAAGGGTTATCTGGGTACCCGGCATAGCTATGGCATACGAAGGACCAAACAGGGGTGCCTCTTGGCCAAGCCTCAGATGGGTAGGCAGACAAGTTAGCATCCTGTGAGCAACCCAGGCAGAAAGGCTGCAGGAGTCACCTCCTCCAGTTAACATGGCCCTTGCATGGGACTCGAGTAGTGCGCAGGCCATCAGTTGTCACACTGCATGGGGCTGAACGTAGGGTCTGACTCATAAGCCCTGCCTGAGAAAGTTCACTCCTTCCTTCCTCGTGAGCCATGCTCGGATGTGCTTCTTGCTGGGGTAGGGCTATGTGTTCCCCAATCAGTGCAGACCTATTGCACAGTATTTATCCTCGTTGGGTTTTGGAGAAGGTGACCCAGCGGCCCAGACAGGGCGGGCAGGACTCATGGGGAAGCGGAGAACTTGCTATCTCAGCCAGTGTTCCCTTAGGAAAGGAATGATAGTGGCCTCCTGCGCTGGTCTAGCCCATTCTCCTCTTTTCTTCCCAGTCAATAGTGCACCAGACCTAACCCCTCCAGATCAGGATTCATTCATTCTCAGTAATGCAGACCGTGCCCACTGTAGGGTTTGGGAAAGGATGGCACCATTAAGGAGGAGAACATCTGGGGACACATTTGGATCAAAACATTTTTATGGGGATTATCAACACTCTTGCACCTCTAACCTCCCAGGTCAGAAAGGAACTTTTCCCATGAGCCCACCATTATTTCATCAGTGTCCACTTGTGGGCACCTCGCCCCATCCTAGGCAGCTGACAGGCTTGGGTGCTGCTGGAGATCAGCCTTGGAACCAGAGGGCCCCAGGGTGACTGTTCACAGGTTCCCATGATCAGCCGCCCCTCTGTAGGCAGCTGAAAAAAGCATCCCTACAGACCTTGTCGCTGGCCCTGGCAAGGGAAGGGGATTTGATAGCGAAAGCTCACTTCAGCAGTCTCATGCCAGCGGTGGCCCCCAGGTAGAGGGGCGTGAGTGGATGCCTCTCCTTGGGGATGTTGTTGACGGCCTGGTTGAGACACTGCTCCAGGCTCTTGCCTGCGGCCGGGGGGTCCTTTGCGTAGCTGGAGATCCCACCACCTGTGGGCAAGAAGGAAATGAGCCGCTGTTGCTGGATCTTAGTCCAGGGGGTGCCAAGGAATCAGGGGACACACTGCGGGCCAGCACCATCTTCAGGCACGGAAAGGAGGGCGCGTAGAGGGGAGAGCTCCCTGCAAAGGCAGGTGAGTGACTGCAGATCTAACCTGCCAACTGTCAGGGTGGAGGTGAGGCCCAACAGCTAAGACCTAAACCTTCTTGGAGGGATGGTGGGGGGCAGCGGGAGGCATCTCCCCAGAAGCAAACAGAGCATGTGGCATGGATATCTGGACTCAGGTGCTCCAGCCACTCCTGTTCACTTGGTTTCTTCGGCAGGGGTTTTGTTCCAAGCCCTTGTCCCAGGCCTGCCACCAGCTCCTTTTTGGGAGGGAACCGTGGGACTTTACTGATCTCTGTCCTCCCCAGGTAGTTCAAAGGGCTGGTATGGTGGGACTTTGGATTGGGCTTTGGCAGCTGTACACACAGCTGAGGACACGGGAAGGGAAGAGACACCCAGTTGTGTGGCTGACTCGGCACAGTCCTCTATCTCAGGAGGACAAACAAGTAGAAAACTCCTGCAATAAATAAATTTGTTAGTCTTTAAAACTGCCACAGAATTCCTTGTTTGTTTTGCTGAACTAGACTGACACGGCTATCCTTTTGGGACTCATCTCAGGATATTTATTCTGTGCCCATCGTGTCACACCCACTGCCCAGGTACACAGAAGAGCCGGGATTATCCGTTCCAGTGGCCAAACAGCATCACCACACCTGCTCACCATCCAACACTCACTCTCCCACCTGCTGAAAGCCAGGTTGAGAGGCAGCAAGTCTTCCCAAAGAGAACCTGTCACTGGCAGACAGACAGAGTTTGCTGGCTCGCACCAACTGGCATGACACACCTCAGCCCATGCTCGCAATGGCCCTGCTTAAAGGTGGTAGTCACCCAGAGGATTCGGGGAGAGATTCACTGGCTGGTGTGAGCAGAGCCATACGAGAGCACAGCATCCCTCCTACAGGTCCACCTTTGCAGTAAGCAGCACCTGGAGCAATGCACCCGAGGACGTCCTACTGCACAGAGGGCTGGAGAAAGAAAGTCCAACTGACTCACTAACACAGGCCTGGGCTACCCTGTCCAGAAGCCGTGAGTTGAATCGAGGATGGGATGGTAACAGTGCCAACCTCTGTCTCCAGCAAGACTAAAGCTCCATCAAGCTGCCGCCATGTTCTCAACGGGCAGCCGTGTTAGTCTAGTAAAGCAAAAAAATCAAGGAGTCTTGTGGCACTTAAAGACTAACATTTACTTATCGCATGAGCAGGATTTTCTCCCATGAAAGCTCATGCAATAAATAAATCTGTTAGTCTTTAAGTGCCACAAGATTCGTTGCTAGTTTTTCAAGCTGCCATGGCTCCTAAGCAGGTCTGGACCATGTGGCCCATGCAGGACACACATCGACCACACAGCTGGATCATCGTGTGGTCACAGACTTGCTCAGACAGTCCAGTGCAGATGGGACACCAGGCCACACTAGCACAGGGATTACCAGCTGTGCTTGACAAGAGGTGTCACAACGGCCTCCCCGCACCCCAGACGCACACGCCAGACCTTCTGCAGCTGTGCTGAGCTCAGGAATGTGCTGGTGGGGCCAGAGGTGGCCGAGTTTAACACCCCATTTACCTAAACCTGGTTGACTCAACAGCCTCTGCCAGCACGATGAGAGAGCTCAATGCCAAGAAAAGACAGACAGATGGGAAATGACTGTTTCCACCATGCATGGATCTCTTACAGTGCCATGTCCCTCCATTCCCCTGGGAGGGAGCCAATCACAACCGCAAAGCTTGAGGTAAACAGAGCTACAGCAGCACGTTTATAATCGATCAATCAATCAATCAATCAATCAAATCATAGGGCTGGAAGGGACCTCATGTGACCCAGCCCTGACAGTGCAGGAAATCAAACCTGGACCTCAGGGTCTGAAAACCAGAGCACTCTACTGATAAGTGCTACAAGACCCAGCTACGCTAACCCAGACTGTCACAGGCTCCTGAATCCGTACGTGGCCCAGCCACCACTAGAACAGGGCAAAGCGGGTGTGAGGCACATTTTCAACCCTACCCTGGTGCAGAAATGAGGTATGCTAGATCACAGCCAGAGCTGGCCAGTTTTGGTGTGGGCTGGGTGGCTCTCCGAGATGTTTGTTGCCATTCTGAGTTTCACTCCTCTAATGCAGAGTGGTTGGGAGGAATGGTGGGAGGGTCCGGATGCCAGGTGTGTGCATTAGTATGTGATGGGGGCATGTGTTTCACCTGGCAGACACACACTTCCACGTGCCACGAACTCCCAGGGTCAGAGGGGCAGTTGGGCTGGTGAACATACATGGTACACATAATGCTGTTTGTTGGAAAATGTTATACTTTGTGCAGGGCCCATATGGCTGCCTGGCATAAAGACAGAGTAATAGAACCGCAGAAACTGGAAGGGACCATGAGAAGTCATCGAGTCCAGTCCCCTGCACTCATGCCAGGCCAAGCTCCCTCTTAAGCCATCCCTGACAGGTATTTGTCTAACCTGCTCTTAAGTACTTCCAGTAATGGAGGTTCCTTCCAGTATTGAAGATCTACAACAAGGTGAGTCCAGGACTGCTGCGCGACTCCCAAATGGCAGAGACTTGAGTGCATTATGTGGCCCATCCCAAATGCATGCTGATGAGACGTGAATACCACACTCCCATGGGGTCTATACCCAACCCTGGGAGCAGGTACCATTGTCATTCTGTTCCACACCTCAATCCCTCCATGGTGTTCAAAATCCCCTTTTCAGTTAACAAAAGCCAAACTCCAGGTAATCAATGCGAGCATAATTAAGTTCAGCTCAGATCCTCTGCCCAGGCTCAGCTGTATTAAAGGTTCCTCCTTCAGGACTGCTAAGTCCACACCCTAGATCCTCACTCTCCAGACCACTGCTGTCACCTCCCTTATGACCAGGTGGCGTACCAGTCAAATAGTTCAATGACAGCCCCTCTATCTCGTACAACTCTGAGGCCAGGTCTCTCCTGTCTTGCCCCTTGTGTCATTTGTGCCTGTCATTTTGATCTGTTACCACTCAGTGCTGTGGTAAGCCCTGCCTGAATAGCGGACAAGTAACCTCTGCATTCAACTTGCTGCTGATCCAAAGGGTGTATCCCCACAGAGCCACACCTACTAAATCTGGAATTTGGCCTCGTAGTTACAGAGAAAAACCTGGCATGATACAGACACAAGTAAAACAGCCTCGATCCCACTGCCTGGAAGCATCAGGATATTACACCAGCAATAATTCATCTTCATGGTAATCCTGTGGTTTAGTAGGGACGGCCCCGTGCATGAGCAAGGCTTGTGAAACTCACTGGCCTCGTTCTCCACTCCCCGTGGGGTACAGCCAATGGAGTTTCATGGATGAGGTCAGCAACATGAGAATTGGGCGCTGAATCCTCAGCTGAAATAACCTTGATGCTAAAATCACTGCGCTCTAATTTACTGCTTTTTTGAAGTTGCCAGTGGTGTCGGATAGAACCGGGTGCTGCATTGATTCACTCCTACCTTCCACATCGCACATGTTGTGCTGGCTGACAATCCCCGTGTCATTCTCTTTGTTGGCAGGCCACTTGTAGATGAACAAAGCAGTGTGGGAAGAGCCAGCATCCAGAACGATTCCATACTGCATGCAAAAGGAGAGAGAGGGTCATAGTCATGCCAGGACAGAGCGGCAACAAGTGAATTCTGCTAGCTTCGAAACACAAGGACCGCGTCCCAGCAGAAAGACCAGAAGAGATCAGCACCCACCCTGCACTGATGTGCTGGGGTCTCCCGGCCCTTCCTGGGTATCCAAATCCAACAAGGGTCTCTGTGCACCGTTTAACCTTAGCCTGTTGGCTGGAGATTCAACTTGTTCCAAATGGAGCGCATGGAACCGGGAATTCCCGACTCTGCCACTGACCAACCCTGCGGGAACGTGGGGCCAGTCAGCTCCTGGACAGGGACGCTGGGCAGGTTCATTGACAGGTAAAGACCTGGCAGCTGCCAGAGAGCTAGGGCTCTCTGTGGTGCTCAGGTTGGTACAGCTGAAGTAGTGAGAGCACAGCTGGGAAGTAAGATTCCCTGGAAAGAAATCCCAGGGACACCAGAAGAGTAAAGGCAGAGTGAAGGACATGGATCTTGATCATCGGTTTGGCCCTCCCTAGGCCCAGTCCTAGTAACCTCGTCCTTAACTTCTGGATATTTCTCAGCATAGGCCTCATTTTTTTCCCCTTTACTTTTCTCTCTCTAACACTGAGCCAGACACAGCCCATTTGCAGGGAATTGAAGGGTTACAGGGAAGCAGAACTCTGTCAGTTAATAACCCCCTGGCTTTTTCCATTCAGTACTCACCGCAAAGGGCTCCCTCCCTTCTCTAGCAATTGCAAAGATCAAAGCTATACCTGGGCAGGGATTGTGTCATTGGAACAAGAGCTCCAAAGAAGGGCAGAGAGCTCACTCTTCAACTCTTTTCCCATGAAAGGATTTGCCATTCTTCATCTATAAATAGACCCACCTCCCTCCTCCCAGATAAGATTTCCACCCGCCCAAGGAAGAAAGCAGAGTAGATTCCACTTTCCATTATTCCAAGACATCGCCACTCCAGGGCTCTGTTCAGCAGGGCCTCAGCAGAACCGGGCAGCCTTTCATCTTGCTCGAATTTACACTTCTGACTTCTTTTTCCCCCAGCTAGTAATTCCTACCACCAAGATCCTGTGCCAAGTCAAACCACTCTGGGCTTGTCTACACCAGAAAGTTGCAGTGACTGAATTGTGATTTTTAATGGCCACAGAAGCTGTCTCAACACTCTGATTTTGGTTTAAACCAGGCTTATTGCAGTTTAGGTCCAGTCATTTAGGGTTTTTGAGAGGTGAAATGGGTTTATCATCTCACTCTGACTGACCAAGTGACTTTATTCTGAGCCAGGCTCCAGCCAGAGGTTCACCCAGCCAGCTTCATTTTCTCCTCCCTTCCTTGGCTGATTCCCCCAGCCGCTCCATCCTGCTAGAGTCTGAGCCTATTGTGTTCATCATCAGAGCATCTGGGCAGCAAGACACGTGCAAAGCCACAGCTGCTTCTCTGTTGCTGGGGTCACCCCTGCTCCGGCTGACACGCATGGACAAAGCAAGAAGCTGGAGAGTGAGCGAAAGACACAACCCTGTCTGTTCCTCACCCCATAGCCAGGGCAGGAATAAACCAGTGGGGCTGCACAGAAGGGCCTGAGCAGTGCGTTAGAAAGAGAGTCCCAAGCGTCGGCCAGTCCTGGACCAGGATTAATGGCTTCATATATGCTGCATTTATGGCAGCATTTGACATGCTTTCCTGGATAGGGCCAAGGTGGTTTCAGAAACCACTCCAGTGTTTGGTCCCGTCTGTGCAGGTGTGGCCAGGAGAGAGGCTGAGGAAACAGAGCAGCGTTTGGCCTTCAAGGTGAAAGATTGCAGGCAGAAGGCTGCTGTAGGCACCTGGGCCGAGACTAGCCAGGTGGGTTTGCAGGGACAGATTCACCCTGTCTAGACGCCACCATTCACATGACTCCTTGCATCTCACAGCAGATGGGTCCTCCTGAAGCACACGCCAAGTGAATCCCCATTCCCAATAGGCAGGTGTCCACAGAAGCTAGAGGAAACACTGCTCCTGGGTAAGGCCCAGGCTAGAATATGCTCGGTAAGACAGAGATGCTGGGCTCCACAACCAGCAACTCTTGGATAGCACTGGCTGGGAGAAGCCGTGGCTGGAAAATCTTGGGGCTAACGCAGCATCCTCTATGCCAGGATGGGGCTTAAATTTATGCCAGTGCCCCTCCCTTCCTCTCTCTCCTGGGGAAAGGGCCCCTCTCTAGCACCAGTAGATGAAAGCTCCTAGGCATGGGGGGTGGGGGGCAGTATCATACTCTCCACTGTACAGATGGGAAACTGAGGCACGGGGCAGTAAAGTGATCCCCAAAGCCAATGGCTAGAGGGATCAGAGCTGATCTAATCCCCTGGCCAGTGCAAGTTGGTTCCCTGCAATTTATCTGGAAAGGCTCGAGTTCTTTGCCTCCAACAGATTGTGCTAACTGGGTGCCCCAGAACTGGGATCACCTAAGAGGCTGTTGGAAAAGGTGTCAAAATATAAGGGGCCCAAAATCTGCTATCATGAACTCCTGGGTCCTGCTCCCATCCCCACCAACCACTCGCTTTGGTACAGCCCAAGCCTCTCTGTGCCCTGCCTGTGCAATGGGAGTGACGTTCCTCAACTGCATCGCAGGGGGCTGTTCGCAAAGAGCCATGAGATTATGGGATAGAAAGCCCTGAATTATTATTGCAAGCCCACTCCCCTATGCTGCAAAGCCTGACTTTACACTGGGCTCCACGTTCATTTGCTCACGTTTATTGCAGCTCAAGTCGGATCCGTTTCTAACAGGGTGGCCAAACTTATGGAACTCAAGAGCCACACAAGTCGATTATTAAACCTTTGAGTGCCACACTGAGGCATATAGCCATATATTTTTACCTATTCCAAAATTACTAAGTTTAAAATTCATTGCACACTTTAATTTGATTGTAAAAAGAGGACAAATATTGATCCCACTAATGTCAGATTCTAATAGTTACTTAAGGTTACCATAAAAATTAGGCCTATACAGTAAAAACTTAGCTGCTTCTCAATGTAGAAGACTGCAGGCTAGTGGCAAGTTTTTTAAAATCTCGACAATGCCGCACTTCTCCCCAGCATCCCCGACCATGCCGTGCTTCTCCCCACCCCCTCCTAAACTGCTAGGCTGGGGCTGCTTTCCTAAATTGATTTGCTGATGTCCTTCTGGGAGCCACAATTTTTCATGCAAGAGCCACATGTGGCTCTCGAGCTGCAGTTTAGCCACGCCTGATTTATAACTTGTAAAATGCATTTTTTCCAGGTGCTAGCAATGATTTAAGTTCCACACACGGGGCCTGATTCTCCATAGGAAAAACTCTATTGCTTGGCACCATTGGGCGCTAGCACCAATGACAGCACAAGGCAGAGGGCACTGCAGAATGTGGTACTCGTAATTTAGAGAAATTCCAGCTCATTCTCCCTCATAGTGTTGGCTCTGCAGGCAGACAGAAGCAAAGCGTAATTGGAGCTGGGTTCAGTCCATTAAATCACCACACGTAAGATCAAATATGCCCATGGAGCCAATCCCCTGGTGCCGGGGAAAGGAGCTTTGTTATTCAGAGACAAAATACACTGGAACATAACACATGCCTAAGAAATTCAGAGTGAATTAGCAAATTGAGGATCTCAAATAGCTTTGTATCATCAGAGGGACAGTGTCTTGTAATATTTTTCTGGAATGAACATGTTTTGAATAGGTTGTAATATAAAGTTGTGAAACAAAAACCCCAGCGGTGCAAGAGGGAATGTTTACAGCCCCTCAAGTTACCAATATTGTCTCATTATTTCTTTGTACTCCCTCTTCTGTCTGTATCCATGTGTTGTCTTTTGTCTTATACTTAGATTGGAAGCTCCATGGGGCAGGGACTCTTTTGTTCTGTTTGTCCATTGCTCGGCAAATCACGGCCTTGGTCTATGGCTGGATAGGTCACTACTATAATGCAAATAAATTCCTTCAAAAGGAAGTGTGGCCTTGAACGCCTTCAACTGGGACACATGGAGTCCCAATCCATGGCACCTGCCTTTCCTGTTCCAGACCCATGGGCTGCACTGTAGGATGAGTGTGGAGAGGGGTTTCCCAGAACTGGGGTGGTTTGAAGTTCTGTTACTGCCTGTTTATGAAGTTGAAACTTGTATACCAAGAAAAATACCCACCCCCTGGCTTCCCTGGCTCCCCTGCAATGAGAACGGGGCAGGAAACTCTACAGCCCTAAATCAGTTCTGCCACATTAGCAAGTAGCGTTACCCCATCTCACCCAGCCTGTGCTGTTCCTGGGCATCACAAGGCCACAAATGCCTGTCATGGAGTCGGGTGTACAGGGTGCCCAGCTAGGGCTGTTTCCACACATTTGCAGAACTGCAAGGCTGCGTAAACAATGCTCTACAATGAAAGTCACTGCCCAAACCAACCCAGAGGGTCCCATCACTGAAAAATCTTCCACCTGGGAGATACGTGCTAGATATGTAATTAACAGCCAAGAAATCTGGCTGCCAAAGCTGCTATTCTCCAGCACCAGCCATCTGAGGAGCTCCAGCCACTGAACAAACATCCACTGTGTTTCACGGCTCCCACACGAGGGAGGCAAGTGATGCAATCCCCATTTTATAGATGGGGAAACTGAGGCACAATGCTGACATGACTTTCCCAAGATGACATGGTGACTCCACAGCACAACCAGGAATAGCTCACAAATTGCCCCACATCCGGTCTCACTGCTTCACCATGAGGCCACCTAGCCACCCCCTTACCTAAGCTGACACAGGAAGCTAAACAGGAAGCAGCACCTTTACGATACCAAGTCTCACTGTTGACGGCTCATTTAAATAAGAGCTAGACTGTGGCAGAGTGGGACAGCAGGGCAGGGCGTGTGCTCCATGCAGAGTCTGGAGAATGCCCTGTCTTGCACTGGCCCCCTAACTCTGCTCCTTTGGAGCAATGGGAACTGAGCGCTATGGGGAACCCATCTGCACCCATTGGACAGGGACTCTCTGTGCATCCAGACAACAAGCTCAGGGTTTTGCACTGTCAAAATGACTCTCTTTTGAGAAACTGATTTCAAAATATACACCACTATGTCAAAACCATCCGGTTCCTCTCTCGCACCCAAGAGATGAACTTAACATGAGACCTGTTACGAGTCTGTGATTCATGGGGCCCAGCATCCCCAGCAATCTGCTCCCTGCTGCATTGATACAAGAGCCACTTCACAGTTATGAGCAGGGTTTAAAGTATAATTTGGGGGGCACTGGAACCCTCCTAAATTTACAGGCCCCCCTCACACAGGTCTGGGTCCTCTTCACGTGGGTGCGGGTCCAGGCCCCCCTCATGTACCCCAGCTTCTGCCCGCAAGCATAGCCTGCGCATGCACAGGGCCTCCGACCCTGGTCTCCTCTGCCTGCTGGAACGCGGCAGAACACCGTTTTGGGGTCTGCTATTTCTAGGGGCTCAGTGTTCAGGCCCCTAAAAACAGAAAATGGAACCAGAGTGCTGCGTTCCGGGGCCCACTATTTTTCAACGGTGAGCCCCAGAGCGCAGCATTCCAGCTCCATTTTCTATTTTTAGGGGGCCCAGAACGCTAAGCCCCTAAAAATAGTGGGTCCCGGAATGGCGTTCTGCCACATTTCGGTCTGCTTTAAGCCTTGAGGTTCTCTCCATTTCTCTATTTGTGCGGCCACCAAGTGCCCCCAGGTCACAGCATGGCACCATGACAGCACAGGAGAGTTTTATGCTCTTCCCCCTGCCCCACTCTGGGATACAGTGAAGACTCAAAGTGACCGTGGGCCTGGGACTTGCATGCATCTCACAAGCACTAGGAGGCAGCACTTGGACTATCCAGGTGGACTCGGAAAGAGCACGTGACTCAAACTATTTAAAACGAGGTGGCCCAGGGGAACTGCCAGCCACACGTCAGGGGTTCTGCTCCCAGTCGTTCCTAAGTCCTTGCTGGGATCTGCAATTGCTACAAACACTTCCCAGCCAGCAGCCGCTCAGTTGCTAGGCCACCGCTTTTACAAGGAGGGAGACAGCAGGACAGGGAGCTTCTGACCAGAGAGGTGTCCCCTGTTGGATCCCAAAAGGCTTGTACGCCCATAGCAGACCCTACTCCTAACATATATGAGGGTGAGGGTAAATTCACAAATGCACAGAGGGGGCTTGTGTTAGCTCCTTGGCTAAAAGATGCTAGAAAATAGTACATCATTGTGGCTCTGGTCTAAGTAACAGTTCAGAAAGCAGTGCGCAAGCGTGCACGTGCAACACACACACACACACACACACAGAGTCTGGAGAGGGGATTAGTCAGCAGCCATCCAACCTTCTCATGAATCAAAGATTCTGCCGTCATAACACTCAGTTGTTTAATGATGTGTGAGCCAGCACAATTCAGCTCCTTACCCGGAGCTATGCTGGCCTCCTTGGGAAAGCAGGCGCAAAATACAGTGAAAGTTCCCTAACCTTCAAAGCATCTGACGAAGAGCTCATGCAATAAATAAGTTTATTGGTCTGTAAATGCCACAGGACTACTTGTTTGTTATATTGAAAACTGATTTTAGCCAGCAGAGTCCCCAGAGATCTAGCTTTGAATACACAGGGGAAGTAACTTAACTGAATGATGGCCAAATTCCAGAGTCCTTAATCATTCAAATCTCTCCTGAAAGTCTACAGGAGTTTTGCTCCACTAAAGACTAAAGAATTTAGCCAGGTCACGATGCCTGATCGGTGAGAATCAGCTCTTGCCACCTCATCAAAACCACTGTGAGATAAACAAACAAGGAGAGATGAGACGGGACAGTCTTTTTAGATCTGCCCTAGAGATGGGCCAGTTTCCATTCTGGTAAACGCGAGGTACTTCAGAGAAAAGGTTTCCTTGGGCACAATATGACCCAACAACCCGCTTTTTCAGAAGAGCCCTGTGTGCAAAGATTTTGCCCTCTAGGCTCTCCTGGTCAGGATGTTTTACAAGAACAGTGCTTAGTGCTTAGTGAGACAGCCACCAAGAAAACTGGAAACAGACTTGGAATGTGTCTGAAGGGCATGTCTCAGCTAGCGAAGGCCGTTGATCAGTAGAGCTGGGTGAAGTTTTTCAGCCAAAATGTTTTTTCCCCCCAGCAAATAAATGCGGATTCTGCTATACAGGCATTTGTGTCAGTTTCGCCAAATTCCTTCAGTAAAAAGAACCCACCCTAAAATAATTCTGGAAAACAGAAATGTTTCATTTTTGTATGTTCAAAGCATTTTGATTTTTTGAAACTTTCTTCCATTTTATTTAAAAACATGTTAAAAACGCTCATGCTCAAAAAGAAACGTTTGGCTTGGGAGAAATGATGTGCCTTGGGCACCTGAATTTTTTTTTTATTTTTTTTTTTTTTACTTTTTGGCAGCAATTTTTTGGAATTGCCAGCAAACCAAAGACTCCCATATTCATCTGCCTCTACTAATTGCAACATACAAACCTACCCCAGGGCAGGTCAGTAAATCACCAGATTATCACAAGTATTTAGCTGGCCCACCTTAGGCAGAGTGGTGGGAGAGTGGCAAGGACAAGGGGGAAGAGAAGCAAAGCCGTGAGAAAAGTTGGTGACACGGCAGGAAGATGGGCCATGGGGATGGGAAAGCCTGAAGAACAGCACGCTGGTGGGTGAAGAAAGGTGCTAGACACAAACAGGAGGGTTGAAGTCAGAGAATGCAGAGTGGTGGGGAGCGGAGTTGAGAGAGACATAAGGACCAGTTAGCAAGAGCCACATGATGGAAGACCCGCTTTCAAAGCAGGTCAGGACTGAGGTGTCTCAGCAAAGTTTTGGGGGAGTCCTTGGGGTGCAATAGGTAGAGTGCTACAGGTCTGTGCTGGGACGGATACATGGACAGCCATGCAGGAAAGTCAGTCGCTATCCCCAGCCCCAACCAGTTAAGAAGGCCCCTTACAAACTTCTGAAGACTAAGTTAAAAGACAGATCAGGGATCAAAGAGCACAGCAGCTAGATGAGCTGAGGCAAAGTACGGGCTGCCTGAGCTATTCAAAGGTTCATATTCTCATTGCCTAGCCCAGTGGTTCCCAACATTTTCTCTGCTGTGGCACACCTTGCTACCTTTAATTAATTTGAGGCATACCACCGTATTGCTTCCAAATGAACTCTTGAATATTCATGAGCTAATGGGCCAATCCAGAGCTCTGAGTAGTTTTTCAAAAAATGTTGTGGGACACTTGCTTGTAGGAGAAAGTAAAAGGTTAAGATAAGTAGAAGCGTCTAGGATTGGCTCAAGGCCTAACAAAGCAATCCAGGAAAGTGGGCCTGAATGGCATGCACGCTGGGCATGAATTGAAGGGACCACGAGACAGGCTGTGAAAATATAACCTCATCAAACTTGGCAGGAATACTTGGATATAGATAAAGATGAGAATGTACTTGGAGAAAGGTGGTGTTAGGCCGGTTTCATGCCAAAAGAGATAAGGAGGTATGCTGTGTCTAAGTGACTTGTGCAAAGGAGAGGTTTGGCCAAATCATGACACCTTGATGGATGGTGATGCCCAGGGACCTATCAAATTAAGGGGTGACATCAAAGGAGGGCGGCGCAGATCAATTAAGGTAAAGGCAGATAAGGTACAAAAGTAGGAACCCTAGAGCTCAGACTTCGTGCAGCCAAGAGGGTTACAGCAAGTCCTGCTGTCAGTTGAGCTGTTCCATTGCATTGAGAGCACCAAAGCTGCCAACAAATCTGTTGATATGGATTGTTTGCCATAGTGCTACATTGCAATAAAGCCTAACCTGGCACCTTCGTTTCTTCAAAGATCCGTGGTTGTGTTGGTTTCCTTGGTTGTGAGTGTTGCCTCAGTTTACCTCTTGCACACAGGGTACGCCTAGGCTCCAGATCACTGAGCTAACAGAGTTCCCACTAGAGATCTGAGCCACAGGTAACCCAAAGCATTAACCAAAGGAGCACCTCGGCTTAGGATCATGAGGCTAACTCAGTCCCTGCTTAAGATCCAAGCCAGGCTCTAGATCTCTAGTGGGAACTGCATTAGCCCAGTGATCTGAGCCAGGGGTAATCCCGAGGGACCATGCCTTCAGAGACTCACGCACGCATTCACACACGCAGCCAAACTGATATCAGCACCGGACACAGAACAACACTGATAAAGAAACATCTTGCTCTACGTGCCTGACCGTACTCTACCTGCTCAGACCAGACAGCAGACCTGTGTGCCTTGGCACACTGGTTGGGAAACACTGGCCTAGACTCACATGACAACCTGCCCCAGGATGGGGATAAACAAGGAGCCAGAGTGCTGGCACATCTGATATGAAGAAATGAAACCCCAGCCTCTGTCTCCTGTTGCTTCCTTGGAGCCACAGAGAACAAATGCAGAGCCCAGACCTGCCACAGTGTCCCCAGCGACTTTTGACTTCCCAGACATTCCCTCTGAAGAGCTCACGTGGCCCCGGTTCCCACCTCTCCCTTGGTTTCCTCAGGAGCCCACATACCGGGCAGAGGGGGAGCAATGGTGTTTGGAGATTCCCAGCAATCTGCCACATGTGCAGGCCTCCCTGCCTCAAAACACGGCTCAAAGCCAGATCACCTTGGTACCTGCCTACAGCTCTGTCTTCAATGGAGGATTGGCTAGTGTGACCTAGTTGTGACACTTCACAGCAGACTCAGCCGTGGGTGGAAAATGGACTGAAGCATCGAGGGTAGGATGCTGGAAGTGTGGCTGGATGACAGTAGCATGACAGGGGAGGAGAAAGAGTCTAGAACAGGGATCTCAAACTGAAATCACCACGAGAGAACTAGTATGTTAGCCCGAAGGCCGCACCACAAAAAACCGTTTCATACAATGATATTGCAAATGTCGGTAACAATAGTGTTATTGTGGGCCGCTGGAAACAGCTTTAGGGGCCGCGTGTTTAAGACCCCTGGTCTAGGAGGAGCAATGCAGCCTTCTATAGGAGCTAACCCCTGGAAGGCTGCTAGTGAGATTATTTAAGCAACAATCTGCTCACTGCTCAGTAAGGTATAAACCAGTCCCCGGGTCAGGGACTTTATAATCCAGAGAACTTCAGATCTACTGGAAGTTTTCCGCCCAGTTGTCATTCATATAGCACCTAGATCTCTCATGGCCATGAGCCAAATGCTCAGCAGGTGCCGCTTGGCATTGATGGAGCTACTCCGAATTTTTCTAGGGGAGGAACCAGCCCCATGTCTGCTTTGTCAGAGACACAGGGCAGAACCCATTTGTACCCAGGCAAGATCAAATCAGGGTAATAATACAAACAGAGAGGACATCAGGAGCAAACTGGAGCCCAGGCATCTGCACCGTAGCTGCGACAGCAGGCCAGGATGTACAGAGCAAGAAGAAATGCAAAATCCCTCCTGAACTGCTAGGATTCAGCTGGTCCATCGCTGAACCTCAAGCAGTTACAGCCACGCTGCCCTCTGTGCAAGGTGAGCTGTGCTTCCCAGACCACCACCTTGCTCTCGCCCAGAACAGTGCCCTGCCTCTGCCGCCAGTCCGAATGCATGGCCTGAGTCTTGATTGCCGAGGCCCTCTGTGGAGCAGGACCCAGGCACATCAGAGGCTGCCTTCGGAGACAGCTGCACCTGCCAGGGCACAGAGTTCAGGTGAAGTTCACATGAGTCCAGGGGCATCTGCTGGGCTTACAGGGCTCGAGCCCCGAGTCCCAGCACCCAAGCCCCGGGTCCACCGCTGGGCTGCCCATGCGGCTCAAGCCCCAAGTCCCAATGCCCTGAGCCCTGGGTCTTTTCCCAGGCCTGCTGTGCTTCTGCATGAGTCAGAGGTCGGATGCTTTCAGGTGACAGCACCCAGCTGTGGAATGAGCTCCTGGAACCCACCGATGTGCTGTTGCCTTCCAGCCATAATCCACCCCGTGGAGGGAGACAGTAACCGTGGGAAGGAGACAGGCACGTACTCTGGAGGTTGGGATTAGCAGAGACACGTGCACAGATCAGGAGGGGCACTGCTGCCAGGTTTGAGGTTCAGCTGCAAAGAGAGGCCCCTGGAGAGGCAAACAAACCAAATACACACAGACCTCTGTCCCTGCTGTTACTGCCAAAGCCGTACCCAACGGGAGACGTTAATAGGCTCCTTCTGAGCTGTTAGACAGGTGATGGGGGTTAGTGCATTAGAGACCTGGGTTCAAATGATGTCACGTGGCTGCTCCTTTTAAGCAATGTCCCCAAGAGTCTCCGCTGAGAACCCTAGAGCCAGAATGTCAGGGGACCATAGTAAGATGAGAGGCCATGGCAAAGTTGTGGCAGGGGATTCAATACTGAAGTCTGACTTGCTTGCATGCATTGGTGGCGTCCTTTACAGAGCTTATGCTTGCCGACCTCCCATGCCTCGCCAGCAGGTGTGTGCTCTCCCCATGTTCCAGGTGGGGAAACTGAGGCACAGGGCAGGGAAATAACTTGCTCCAGGTCATCCAGGGAGTTTGTGGCAGAGGCCCTAGGTTTCCTGATGCTCAGTCCCATGCACAGGGCTCCCTCCCATTCATTTGGGATCGATTGTTCTGGGGAACTGGGGTGGTGGTGAGAGATGTAATGACAAAACTGCGGGACAAAGATGTCTGTGCTGGGATTCCTGCTTCCTCCCTGCGACCTGCTAAACTAGCCACCAGCAGCAATTCTCAGCCACCAGAAACATCCCCAGATTCACACACAAGCCAAGCAGCTTCCCAATAAGGCTGGTCCTAAAACAGAGAACTGTATAGGACTCCTAGACCAGGCATCTCTGGTCTCCGAAGGGTCACGGGAGACCCTGTCCTGAGAGCCAGGACTGAAATCCCAATTGGGAGACGTTTGTGATGACTTACGCTGCATGCTCTGGTGCATGTAAATGATCAGCAAATGATCAGGGTTTAGGAGGCTGTTGCAACCCCCACCTCCTACGTAAGAGAGAGGAAGCAGGATCAGTCACTTAACCTAACAAAGCTAATTTAAATTAGGTCAAAAACACGGCCGGCTTCTTTGCGACTTGGTTTTCACTCAGCTCCTTCCATATTGGGGTGTCCTAAAGTGCTGATGTTCTGTCAACTCTTTACTGTCTTGGGCTGGGTCATTCTCTGCCCAGGTGAAGGTGTCCACGGTGCCCCCTCGTGGGAGAGGAGAGTTCCTAGAGGAGAGAGACCCACTGGGGGCTTGGAATTGGCCAGCCTCAGTTCTAGCTTATGCCAAATCTGAACCCAGTCACTTTGAAGCTCAAGAAGAGTGGACTAACCACATCCTCCCCTTTCATTGCCTCCATCAACAAGGCAGCAGCATGGAGGCTTCACTGTTGATCTGCTGGCTGAGCACAACAGGAAAGAGTTTGATGAACCCCCTTTCCCAGTCTGCGTTAAACCTTCCCTCAGTTGCTAGTGGTTGGGGACGGCCTTTTCCATCAGATCTTGGACGGACAGGAACCACCAGGACCTGCCTCCCAAAGGCCGATGAGATGGCATCCCAACAACTGTCTGTCGCTTCCAGGCATCCACCTGATCACCAGCCTCTCAAAGACGCAAGAACATGTTTTAGGCTGTTGTCCACCCTGAATGTGCACGATTTGGGAGTCCACAGACCAGCCAATGGCTGCCATGCCCTTCACCTCTCCTGAAGATCAGAGCAGATAAAGTGCTTTGGTATGGGGCATTTAGGCAGAAATCAGGCATCTGCTCCTCAACCCCTGAAGGCCCAAATACATGGTGTAGCTTGTGACAAAGACCCCATAAGAGAGATGCACAAACTTTATTTGGGCAGGACACTTAAAAACGCCATGTGATTTCTTCCTTCAGGGTAACTAGCCCTCCATAACTTCCCCAACAGGACTCAAATCAAGCAAAGAGCCCCAAGGAGGGCAATTAACCAGGGACATCACTGGCACCTGTCACACGGGGGCAGGTGTCCTGAGTCCTGGCGCCATTGCCCCCACCACCCAGTGCGACCCCTGCCTCTCCTGGCTCCCTGGCTGGGCCACCTGTGGCAGCCCCTGCCTCGCCTTTCCCACCCCCGGCCGGGGATCTGGGTCTGGGTTGGTAGCAAGGCCCCAAGAATGGATCAGACCCAGGGCACCAAATCGGACCCAGGGGCAGGGCCCAGGTGCAGGGCCCAGGTCTTGTCCCAGGGCAGTGGCGCTCCTGCAATTAACCACTGGAACCTGGGGAATTCTCCATCACTGGCCGTCTTTAAATCGAGACCAGCCATCTAGCTAAGCATTACACTGCAGAACAGCTACAAACAGGTGAGGTCGACACAAGCGTCACAGGGTGACATCTGGTGCGCTGCAGATCAGACGAGATAATCACGTTGGTCTCACAATGACGAATTCTCCACTTATGATGGGAACAATTTGTCCATAACTGATGTCAAGCAGCACCAAACTGATGTGGGACACTGGAAGTTTTGGGATTAGATCTGAGGGCTGTCCCTAGAAGAGAGGGACACTTGGAGAGAGACGCATTTGCCCCGACCCATGCATGCAAGCAGCAGCCCCACCAGCCTACGGGGGACTGATGAAGGCAGTAGGTTGACACCTGAGGTTCTTCTGCATGGAGCTCTTGAAGCATTTACACTGCGATCCCCACTCAAGCATATCAGCACTTTGTGAAGCCATCCCCACTGCACCCAAAAGGCTTATACATTGATTCCTCCATCCACTCTGAGCTCTGTCCCCTCCACCATCACAATTGTCTTTGCTGCAGCTAAGCTGAAGGAACAAAAGCTCCAGTTGTTTTCAGCTCCAGCAGAAGGGAGCAGCATAGTGTAAACCTACTGGCTGAGAGAGCGACAGGTCAGAGCTCACCCTGCATTCAGCGGCCTGGGTGTCACTCCAAGAGTACTGCAGCACCTGCAGCCATCCCAGTCCAACATTTAGTATATCGTTTAACCTTGAACAAGCTCCAGGCCTAAGGTTGGACATGGGTCCACGCCACTCAGCCAGCTCATAGCAGAAGGCACAGAGGGTTGGATGGGGCAAGGAAAGCAAACTCTCCCGGCTCGTCACTGCACCTGCTCTGCACCACCTAAGGTTGTCAATGCGGCCCCTGCCCCGGCACTAAGTCCACACTTACACAAGCCCTGCTCCCAGCTGGCCTCAAGTGTTCTGTTAGCTGGAGGGAGAAGGCGCTCTGCATCCTACAGAAATACTACGAAGGGAGAAGAATGAAATTCCAAGCATGCCGTGGGTTAAGTCCTGGCCTAGTTTTTCTCCAATAAGCAGATTTCTGTTGCAACATCAGCCCTTTGATTCCCTTCTTGTGTGTGCCCAGCTCACAAACACATCAGCTCAGAAAGACTCGCCTCTCCTACTACACTGCGGCCATGCCTACCTTGATGCCGAGGTCCCAGAGAGGTGGACCCTACTGCTGGCCCTGCTACGCAGGGAAAGTGCTGTTGGGGTGATACACCCACATATCTTTCCAGGGTGGCTCCCTGGGAACACTTGCTCAGAGTTGAGGGCTGGGTACTTGTCATGCATCGTGGGAGGACATCCGGGGGCTTGGTGGAACTGGTGGGGCTGTAATGCTCACGACTTCCCGACCACATGGGGGTGAGACCATTGCAGCTGAGCCAACCCACCCAGAACTCCCTGCAGGTGCTGCAGAACACCTGCATATGCAAGAGCTGGGCTGAGCTGACCCTCCGCTTTCACCAACATGGTGCCAAGGCCCCGGCAGGGCATCAGTAAGGAGACTGCAGCTCAGTTAGGGATAGGAGGAGATTTGCTCTTCGGAGGGGTCTGCAACAGGCCAAGAAACCACTGATGACCAGCCACAGCTTCTGTTTCACCACGGCTTAGCCAGACTTTGAATTTTTCCATGCCTGCCTTCGAGGTCAACCAAAGGGTAGAAGAGCGGAGGAAGAGAGGGAATCAGGGTGAAATATGGTTGGGGGTGAAAGGAAGGGCTGGGAATGGGTCTGGATCAGCCCTGGAGCACCCTGATGACAATGACCCCTGTAGATCTCACACCATCTGCCTTGGCCATGCCTTCTCCCGCCCCTGCACCAGTGTCTTCCAGGAGCAATGGGCTGACTGGCCACCCGCAGGCCCTTGCTATCCCAGCCCTGGGCTCTTCCCCTTCACCCCAAATCCACTGGTGCCCTCGGCACCGACCCACAGCCCCCTGCTACCTCAGTCCTGGGCTGCCTTCCCCAGCCACCCCAGCTTTGCCAGTGTTCCTCAGACCCACTAACCCATTCTGCTTGGGTCTAGCTAGAATGATCCCCCTCATTTCCAGGGGACCATGCCCCTCCAAGGATTAACAGGCAGGGGAAGAGGCATAAGAGTTGACTTGTAAAGAAGCCAAGGAAGACAGACACTATTCCTTGAGGTTTACAAGGCCCCAGTTCAGCCCCACTCCTCGCCCCCAGGGGCACAAACACACACTCCTCCATCACCCTCATCATGGCCCTGGTCCCTTGTGCGAGGCGCTATACCAACACAGAGTGAAAGGACAGTTCTTGCTTCAAAGAGCTGACAGACCTTAGAATGCAGATTCTGGCTTGGCCCCCTGCCCAGATAAATGCTGGGAACCCAGCCCTGCCATAGTCTTGGGCTATACCCTACTCTTTAAGTGCCACAGGACTCCTTGTGTGTTTTGCTGAACTAGCCCAGTGGTTCCCAACCTTTTCAGTAACATGGTACACTTCAGTGAGACAAACAATTCTAGGGCACACCCACTTTTTCCAGCTAACCGATTGCTCACAAATGTCACATTTACTATAGTTATGATCTCACTAGAGAGGCTTGCAACATAGTGCATACAATAAGCGAAGGAAGGATCAAAGGCCTTCATGTTTCAAATCCATTGGAAAAAAAACAAACATCATCTTAGTTTTGCCCTTTGGCCACCTTTGTTGAGAATGTTCACATTTTAGAACCAAAAGACTGATACCGCACTGTTAATTTGATGACCAATTTGCATGAGTTTTATTAGCTGTAATTTTTATTAGATAGAATACTGTTTAAGATGAACAATGTTTGCTTTACTTTGATTTTCATTACCTTTATACAAAATTTTACAGCACACTTGGACAGTTCTCATGGCACACCATGGCACATTAGTTGAAAATCAGTGAACTAGACTAACACACAGCTACCCCTTAGGAACTCTTTTCTTTGTCCCTGAAATTTCCCAGCTTTTGTCTGTGAAGGACTCTACTTTGGGAACTCCCTCCCACTTTGGTCTGCCAGGACCTCGGGCTGTTAAACTCACAGTCTGTCGATTCTCGTGGCAAGAGGGGGTGAGAATACGGCAAGTATGTGGAGGGGCTGTGACTGGTGGCATTTAGCTCTGGGAGTTCAGCCTGGCTTTTTAATTTTGTCTCAGCTGCGGTTTGTTTTAATTAGCATGAAAGCAATCGGATCAATGGCGGTTGCTTCATACGGTCATAAATTACAACACTCTAATTACAGCACTGTGTAGAAATAGTGCAGAAAGTTTAACTTGCCATTTGCATAAGTGCAGGATTAAGACTGAGCCGTGGGGAAAACCAAACCTCCCTAAAGCCTAGGTTATTACAGAGGGTATGTCTACGACTACACTGTAGTTAGACACCCATGGCTGGCCTGGCCTTAGAGGATATTCAATTGCAGTCTAGACATTTGAGCCAGGCATCAGCCTGACCCCCTACACTACAATTAAACAGCCCCTTAGCCTGGTCAGCATGGGCAAGCTGTACGTTTTTATTGTCGTTTTCAAACTTAGGGTTGGGACCCAGTACAGGGTCACAGACCCTCAGGCACTGGGTTGCAGTGCCTCCTGCTGATGCGACTGAAAGATTGGACTGCATTACTTAAAGATGTAATTGTTGGGTCAAGGGCAAAAGTGATTTTTTTCAACTGGGTCCGGAGGAAAAAGTCTGAAAGACACTGGATGCAGCCATGCCTTGATTCTTAGCATAGAGCTCTCTGGCATGATTCCAGCAAATGTTTTCTGTGGCTGCCCCAGAAAGCACCAACTGCAATTGATTGGATGCGTCCCTGGCTCACCCTAATCTCTGGACTTGCAGGCAATATTCCTGCCTCCCTCTTTTCCTCTGACCTCACCTTTTTAGATTGTAAACTCATCGCAGCAAGGGCTGTGTGTATGTACAGCACCTGGCGCAATGGCCTCATTCTAAGCAGGGTCTGTGGGCATTCCTGGAACTACAGCTCTCTCGCTTTCCAGTGTCAATTAGCAGAGATCTGTCTGGCCACTGAATGCCAACCTCAGCTGTTCTTAGTAATAACATGCCTGGGGTGCTTCTTTTGACCCTCACCCTAATTTGCTAATCCCTAGGCACACACCTGACACAAGGGCAGGGGAAGCATCTACTCGAGTGTAAAGTACCTATCTGCTGCAGAGACTTCACTGACAACAGCTGACACATGCCTTTACAAGGTTGCCAGACTACAAGGTAAGTCATAAAAGGTGTGGAGATTAGCAGCTCTCTCATTCACTGTTCCCTCTAAGCTGTGCACATGTGCGTGCGCACACAGGTCATGAAACCTGCGCACACAACAAAATAAAGTATGCACAAAAAAAATTCAAAAGTGTTAATATTGGTGCTCCCAAAGAAATGTTTTTGCGCACACAAAGAAATTGTTTGCCCACACCGTCTACGAGTAATTAGAGGGAACATTGCTCTCATTCATACCCAGTCGAAGCTCCAGTTCCTCTCACAGCCTCTGCTATCTCCGTTACACTCCCCTGCAGACCACACACACCTCCACCCACCACTGCCTCAGCAGGAAACTGAGACCAGCCACTGAGTCAGGCCTCCTCCCTGTTGTCATCCCCTTGTAAAAGAGGTTACCTACACTATGCTGATATCACTCAGACCTTGTGTGCGATTTTTATTACACCATCTCAAAGCACTCTCACAGACCATCAGTATTTCTCCTACAGAGGGGGAAACTGAGGAACAGAGCAAGGTGTAGTTAATCCACCTTCAGGTGTCCACCTAGCAGTGTCTACATGGGAGGTTAGGTAAGCACAGCTAGGTCTCTCTGGCTTTTTCACACCCCTAAGAGACATAGCTATTCCAGCGATGTAGCAAGGTGGGGAGCTGTGGGTGCCACCAGTCTGGCCCATGCACTGGGAGTGCACAGGTGTCAGCTGGTACCTTGAAATTGGGCAGCTTGGGCTGTGGCTCCTCTAATCCGGCCCTGCAGTGGGGCTGGCTCAGTGCCCCCTGAAAGAGGGTCTGGGGGCCTGGACCCTAGAGATACCCCTCACTGGGGCAACTGGGGGGGTGGAGCTGGGACCCCAGCTGACCTGTGCATGGAGCTGCACAAGGCATGGGGGAAGGGGTGACAAGTTTGTCTGCAGTCTCCAACAGCTTCCTGGTGCCTGCCCAGTGGGAGAGGAGGGGCAGCTGGCAGGTCAGCCAGTTAACCTGGGCTGATGTCAGAAGGAGATTTCCAGGGATGGGGGAGCTCAGCCCTTCCTACTTGTAGACGATAGGGTTTTCCCATTACCGACAACATCAGAGCTAGGTCTCCTCAGCACTGTGCCAGAGCATCAGGGAGCAGCAGTGGGGAAAGCCCAAAGAGACGCCAGGCCTGTTGTTGCAGCTTCTTTCATCTAATAGCTGGCTAAGTGGCAGATGCAATGTTAGAGGAACCACAACTGCAGATGTAAAGTCAGAGGGACCCACACCTGTAGCCCACTCCTTCGAAAGGGCGGCAGCAGTTGAGATCGCGGAGGTTTGCGGGAGCACGGTGTGGCTGATCTCTGCTGCAGTGTGGTGATGGGGGAAGACTGAGAGCCCCAGAGACTCCCAGGTCTGAGCAGCAGCTGAAGAAGTTAGTGGAGACCCTGCGGCCCCTGAAGCAGCTTGTGATGTCCGGGTGAAACCCCAAAGCGAAGGGAAAAGAGGGTGAGCAGGAGGCAGGGAAGCCAGGAGATGGAAGCTAGCATCCACAGCGTGGGCCAGGCTTGGTGGCTTGAAAAGGAGCAGACACGGAAGGAAAGCTAAAGCTCCTGCTGCATTTTACCAGGTTAGGCTGAGTTTCCTGGCATTCACTCTAGCTCTGAGTGCTTCCCTGGCCAGCAGCCAGAGGCTTACGTGAGCAGTTAACTCAGCATCGATACTGTCTCCCAGATCACTGTAAAGTGCATCTCCAGGCTCCCTGCCACGTGCAGCTCTGTCCTCCCCCACATGCGGCTGCAACCCAACTTGCGAGAAACAAAGTCCTTCACTGGGACCGATTATGCCCCTTCGCCTCCAATGGGCGCAGGATCCAACCTGGCATTCTCTGCATCTCAGCAAGGTTGGAGCAATTTCCCCAGGCTGATTCCCACTCTGACTGTTCCTGTTCTTAGCTCTTCACAGCATATCTTGGAGTATCACTCGATGCCAGCCTTGGCACAAGGAGACACACGCTCATCCCTGGAGCTTGGCTCCCACGCTGCCTCACCTCCACAGATGGAGACCCTGCCTGTCAGCCAGAAAGGGAGCTGTCACCCACCCCACTAGACTCCCGCCTGGTATTCCAGGCTTCACTTTCCTGCTCATTTATCAGGGGCCATAACAAGAGCTCGCCCTCCAGCTGCTAAGGAGAACTAGCAAGGATGTTTTATCTATACAGCTACTCGGAGAAGCCCTACAGAATGGTTGGGGCGGAGAAAAAAAGGAGACAGCATGGGCCAGTCAGATCTCGGATCTGCAAGGTAACAAGCAGCCAGCACCCACCGAGGGAATAGAGGGCACTCGGCCCCCTCACTGGATCAGCCCTTGGGTAGTGAAATAAACACATTTTGGGGGATTTTAGGGTTACTGTTTGAGGCAACTGAATTCCAAGGAGAGTTTGGGGCTGGAAAACAAGGCAACAGAACGTGTAATTCCCATGCACCCTGCACTTTAATCCTGTCGCTGCTAAGAACACTCAATATTTTTGTAAATTCAATGGGGCTGAAACAAAGGCGGACCAGCTGTGACAGGCAAAGCCAGTGACATGCAAAACAGCTGGCCTGGACACTGGACCTAGGCTACTGAGCCAAGCTGCTGGTTTGCCAGCTGTCCCTGCTCAGCAGCTTTGAAGATTTCTAAAGCAGCCATCAGGTGGCAGGACAGCTAGAGAGGACACAGGCTTCTAGCTCAGTGCATGCAAGGCAGCCAAAGCCCTGTGCCTAAAGCCACGAAGCTCTGTTTGGAACAGGGTCTCTGCTGGTTCGATTCCAGAGCGGATCCCCTGGAAAGCATGCTGGGATGCTCTTCCGTCAGAGGACGCTGCTGTGTGGACTCACTGAGCCCCTCCTGCCCAGGAAGACAACAGCCTGGCTTTGCAATATGGTTCTCACACTTCATAATCACTTTGACACTGTGCTTGAGGCCAACTGGCATCAGCCACTGGACCTGAGTGATTTCCATGGGGGCAGAGCCCAAGACTCATTCACAGGGCCTGACAGGTAGGTCTCCTCTGCTGTAAAACACCAGCAGTACTGAGTGTCAGAGCCCTGATTCAGGCCGAAAGCTGTAAAATTGCAGCGAGGGGGGAGGATCTCAGAGCCCAGCCTCCAAGGCAAGTCTGAATGTTTACTCTGCAATTTTATTGCTCCACACCCCAAGCCCCACCCAGGCCACTGAGCTGGGTCAGCCATGGCAGCCAGTGTAAATGTACCCTTAGGGCTCCACTCTGGTGTCACTCCTCCACATAATGTTCCTCTTACAGTCAATGGGAGCCACACCTGAGCAAAGGAGAGTGGAGCTGGGCCTTATTTAGCTAAAACAGCCTGAGACTGGACTGTGGCCACCTTGAGGCGTGGCTCTTGCCTGCTAAAACAGGATGGATATGTGTGGTGCAACATCAACGACTTCCTACTCAGCTGGATAATTGCAGCACTCCCATCTCCCAGGTTTACTATACCTCCTCTTTGCAGCAATCTGGCAAAGAGATTCAGCAATACAATGTTTTGGACACCTGTGTCCCACGGCTGAGGGCAGCCTGCAGCTTGGGAGGGCTGGAGAGTTCTGCATCCCCGCCACGGTGCATGGAGGCCTCTTTGTAAGGACCCTTCCAGGCAGCTCCATGGGGTTGGAGGTCAGAGAGACGGTGGGCTGGCAAAAGAATGGGTCCTGCCCTAGAGTCACCCTCCATTCCCAATTTCTAGGGCAAGAAGCAGGGCCCAGGAGCAGCAGAGCAGGGGCAAAGGGCTGCCATGAAGGGGCACAGCCCAACTTTGGGGGACCCCCCAGCTTCTTCCACAGGAAGAAGACAAGGCAAACCTTGCACACCCAGCAGCCCAATATTCCTCTCGTCCAAGAACAGAACCATATCTGTTCACTTCCTTCATAGTCTTTTCCAGGAAGGGTCAATCAGAGGCTGGAAGCAAAAAGACAGATCCAGCCACCAGCTTTTTCTGACTGTCACATTTTCAGACTTCCCTGAGGTGGTGAAAGCCAGACCCACTGGGCCCAAATCCCCGCTCGCACCTGTCTAACTTCAGTTCTTCCCCATATACATGGGGGTAAGTGAGATGCATATCAGGCCCATTAGCCTTATTTAAATTCCTAGAATATCCCCTACTCAGATTTTATTTCCAAGTGGAATGGCCCTCACCAGACTTGGGGAGGGTTTTACCTAGCAGCCTGCCTATTTCAGGGAGTTTCTTTGTTTCTTTTTCATCTCTCTAGTGCTGTATTTGCCACATCTCTGCCTACTGTCCTCCAGAGAGCAAGCTTCCCGAGGCCTGGCATCACACAGCACTTGGTGTGGGAAAGTGGCAAAAGAGGGAGCAAACTCCAGGGTCCTGATCCTGAATTAGCTGTGTTGCCAATATCACGAAAAGAAGAGCAAGAAATGCAGGTCAAGTGGGTGGTGAGGGGCAAGGGAAGGGGAATTAAAGTCATGACTGCCCCAGGGGAGGCGTGGAAGGTGGAAGGGGGAGAGTTGAACCAGCCAGGCAATAGCTACGCTCTCTCTGTAACATGTGCACGTTGGGGCGCTAGCTGGGGACATGGCAGACCGAAGTTTCAGCCCCCTCTGCTGCAGGATCTCTGTGGGAATCTCCATGCCGCAGCTGGGGGTGGCATTCCCAGCTCAGGTGCCCACCCGCACGCTAGCATGTTCACAGTGGCGCAGACAGGAATCTGCAAGCTGCGGGAGACAGTCGTCTTGAGTCATGGATGGGACTGCGCCGGGAGCAGCTAGACCCTCCTGCTGCTCAGGGTGCACGGCTAATTTTAGCACACAGGTTTTTTTTCACACCCCTGAATGACTAAAGCTTAGCTAGTGTAAGCATGAGTGCAGACAAGGCCTCAGTCTCTCTGTGCTTCAGGTCTCCACAAGAGAAATGGGGATAAGGACATAGGGAGGGTGAAAGCAATGGAGAATGTTTGGTGGTTGGATGGTACAGTAAAGGGGGCCAGATAAGTACCTTGGACAGACAGCTTGACACACGCCGCAGTATAAACACCCAGGCAATGAGATTTTATAGGTGGCAAGAAGTGTGTTTGAGTGTGATGGGCACTGCAGAGGCGATCTGGTTTCCCAGGGGTGCCCAATTGCTCTTGGAAAGTCAAACAGATTCCCCACCCTCCACTCGAAGATTTAAAGCTGCTGCTAAGCTCCTTTTATCCATAAAAGAGATCCAGGGAGCACAGCACAGTGCCAGCTTCCCTGCCAATGTGCATCGCCCATGTGCCGGCAGGACCCACTCTAGGGGCAGGCAAGAGGGTTGCTCTTGCTGTTTCAGGATTTGTTGTTCTCCAGGGTGCCAGTCGCTACCAGCTGCAATGGGGGGTGTTTGGGACATGGAGAGGTGTCTTTGAGGGACTGGAGTGAGTACCAATCTGAAATGGTCCGCAGATATCCGTGTTGTATCTGCAGATGCGGATATAATGCGCCTATCCACGGATATCTGCATATTTGCAGGGCCCTAGCTCTGTGAAGATAAAAATATGTGGACCTGTATTCAATCTACATCCGCAAGAAATGGTCCGTGGATATTCGTGTTGTATCTGCAGATGTGGATATAATGTGGATATCCACATATTTGCAGGGCTCTAGCCAGCAACTCATTTTACCCTTGGGTCTTCAGGCCACTAGCAGATACTCAGCATCCACCACCCACGCCTAGATTTCAACTAGTGACTTGGGCCCCCCCCCCACGCTATAGCCATCAGCAGTTGGGGCACCGGTTCCAGGCACTTAAACTATAGCCTAGAGGGGACCCACCTAGTCAACTCCCCACTGGGTTCAAGCGTAGGACTGTGAATGTGCCAGGCCCCATCTACACTACAGCATTTAACAATGTCGTAGCTGGGTTCCCCCACTCAGTCACAGTTGCGAAGTAACATTTTTAAAGAGAAGCATCCAAGCGACTTCTCAGAGTGACTTGGGGCGAGATTTTCAAAGCTCTTTAGGCACTGCCGACAGAGACGGGTGCTTCTGAAACTCCCACTAGGCACCTACCTACGTCTCTAGGCTCCTGAATAGTTTTGAAAATCCCGCCCTTAGGAGATGACTCCTCACTGAAAGTGGGAGATGTGCAATTTGGTGCCTCTGTGTCTTTGAGGACGTGACCCTAAAGTCACTTTTAAAAATCAGACTCAGGAGCCAAAGGACTGAGGCACTTTTGAAAATCCCAGTTCAGCTACATCTCCACCCTAGGGGTGGGATTCCCCTGCTCCGTGTTCACGCTCTGGTGCCAATTCGCTGAAAGCTAGCCAGGAGCATAAGGAACAGTGTTGTCGTGGCAACTCGGGTAGCTTAACCGTGCCATGTACAAACTTGCCTGAAACTAGGGGGCCATGAAGTGTGCCAGCAGAGCACAGCTGCTTCCTGTGCAATAGCAACTACACAGCTATTTTTCACACTCGTGCAAGTACGTGCACACAAATGGGGGAATCAAGCCCTAGCTCACTCATAGCTTAGTCTTGTCAATGAAGGTGAATGCTCAGTATCCTGGTAACATAGCTCCAAAAACCAAACACTCAGATGTGCTTCATCCTTTGCGCAGCGCAGCCTGGTCTGCTACGCACAACTTCAGGGGGAGTGACAAAGGAGGGGGGCCCTGTACATATCATAAAGCAACAGAGGAACAAAGTTTACCATCTGTGCCTCTTCCCTTCCACAGACCCTGCATGCACTTGTTCTACTCAAACACAGCACAAAACTTGGAGTTTCCGTTTGGTTTTTCTGCAACCCTGCTTTAGTCATCAAACCTCAAGAAAGTGGAGCCCTTCTGAAATCAACCTTGAGGATTAAAGCCATTGTTAGCCCAGATCCGGCATTTCCCAGGCACTCTAATTCCTTTCAGCTTTGGTAAATGCACCAGGAAAGTAGAAGTGTGTCTGAAAACAAACATACTTTCCCTAGAGACAGCGAAACCAGTGATCAGAAGCTCTAAAGCCACAAACAGAGGGGGAAACCTCAAGAACAGTTCCCCAAAGTGCTAGCTAGAAGATAAAATATTGTTAATGTAGTTTGCTAAAGAGAAAAGGCCCAGTGAGGGATCAGCTGTAGGAGAAATGTCATTCAAAACTGCATGAAGTACAAAGAATATGAACCAGGAATAAATTGGCACTTCATTGATTTCAGCCTCATGAGCATGATTTACACTAGCTGAGAATCTGACCCATTATGCTTGTGCATACGTCTGATGGGAGGCGACTGATAAACACAAGCAGAATGTTTTCTAGGGCAGGGGTTTTCAAACATAGGGTTGGGACCCAGTACTGCTGTCACCAAAAGACTGGGATGCGTTGCTTAAAGATGTAATTGTTGGGTCATGGGCATAAATGATTTTTTTTCAACTGGATCCTGAGAAAAAAGTTTGAAAACCACTGGTTTAGGGGTATTAATTTCCAGCTTCAACAGATCTCAGATGCAGAACTGGCAAGATGCTACCCTGTCTCTCTTAACAGCTGTGTGCAATGACTGATCTTAGGTACTTTTCATGCATCTGGTGAAGCGGGCTTCTACCCACAAAACCTCTTGTGATAAATCAATTTGTTAGCCTTTAAAAGTGCCACAGAACTCCTTGTTTGATCTTACTTGTCCCTAACAGATCTAAAAAAAGCCAGCAACTCTGAAACCAGCCTTGAGCAGGTCTAAAGATTTCCAAGAAAACTGGCTTCTGCTAGAAAACTGAAGTTTGGATTAATCCGCATTTTTCACCCAAAGGATCTGCTTTCAGCAGAACATTTTGATTTTTCATTGAAAAACGCCAGCATCCTGAAACCAAAAGGTTTTAGCCTGAAACCAGACGATTTTGCATATGGACCAAATTCAGAGAGCGGGTTCAGCTTACATTTCTGGTTTAGAGCTTTGGGGAGGGGGACCAAAGAGCATTTTTCTTCGGGGGGGAGGCTGGATTTTCCCAGGTGCTGGGCACCCTCCGGGCCTGCTGACCTGAGACCTGGGCGGGGGAAAGTGCTTTCAAACCAGCCTGGCTTTCCCAGCCTGAGAACAGGAACCGTCTCTGAGCTGGGAGCTGGGAGCTGGCAGGGACCCTCCCGGAGTGGTGCTCCCCGTTACGTGGCCTGGCGGGGCAGTGAACCTGGCTGGCAGCAGCGATGCCAGCATGGGGCTCTGTGCCGGGCACCTCCAAGGTGGAGGGTCCGCCTGGCTGCCGGCTGTGGCTCCCAGGCATTTCCCTAACACGCCCTCTGCACCCCCTGAATTTCCCAACGCCCCTGTTGTCGTTTTGTAACAGTTATACCAATTTAGTGAGCACCCGCAATGTCAAGTCCTGGGGACAATACTGTGGGCATCTTCCTTTCCTTCTGGGCTATTCGCTGACAGCGGGCGTGAGCCTGGGGTTTCCCTAACACCCCCCCCGACTTTCCCAACCCTGCCAGTTGTAATAGTGTTAGCCCCATTTAGTGAGCACCCCACACCCCCTCATTTCCAGGGCCCCTCACCTTGAAGGCAGGCGGCTGGGGCAGGTCCCGGACGGGCAGGCAGAGGAGCAGGATGCCCAGGACGCCGGCGAGGCAGAGCAGGACGGGCAGCACCAGGATCCGCCTGGCCATGGTGCCGGGCGCGGCGCTCTGGGGCTGGGGCTGGGGCTGTGGGGCTGGCTATGGGCCGGGGCTGGCTGGCTGTGGGGCTGGGGCTGGGGCTGGGGCTGGCTGTGGGGCAGGCGGGGCTTCCTCCGGGGGGCAGGTGAGACGGGCGCACGGCTCCGCCTCCAGCCAGCGGCGCCCGGGCTGTGCGCAATGCGCCCGGCTGTGGGGCGCGGGCTGGGGGCCGAGCCGTGGGGCAGCCGCCCTTGTCTGTCGCCCCCCTGGCTGCTGGAGGGGCCGGGCTTGCCGAGCAGTGGGGCAGGCGGTGGGGCTGGAGCTGCTCGCTCCTCTCAGGCGCCCCCCAGCGCTGCGCCCTGGCGGCTGCTTGGCTTGGAGAGCGCAGGGGACCGGGGCCATGCGGGGAGGGGGGCTCCACTTCTGCAGCCAGGGTCCTCCCCTCCCATCACTGCCCCAGCCGATTTCCAAAGGCTGCAGCTCCCTAAAAGCAGAGCCTGGTCTCTGCATGGACCAGGCGGCTGGCTGCCCCCTCTCTCTAAATGCAGGGTGGATGCGGGGCAGCCCCACACATAGAGCCCTGCGCGGATACAAATAAGCGGATCCGTATCCGACCTGCATCCGCAAGAAATGGTCTGCGGATATCCGTGCTGTATCCGGGGATGCACATATAAGGCAGATATCTGCATATTTGCAGGGCTGTAGCTCTGTGCAGATAAAAATACATGGATCTGTATCCGATCTGCATCTGCAAGAAATGGTCCGCGGATGCGGATATAAGGAGGATTTCTGCAGATATCTGCATATTTGCAGGGCTGTAGCTCTGTGCAGATAAAAATACGTGGATCTGTATCCGACCTGCATCCACAAGAAATGGTCCACGGATATCTGTGCTGTATCTGCAGATGCGGATATAAGGCGGATTTCTGCAGATGTCCGCATATTTGCAGGGCTCTAGCTCTGTGCAGATAAAAAATATGTGGATCTGTATCCAACCTGTATCCACAAGAAATGGTCCACAGATATCCGTGCTGTATCCGTGCATGCAGATGTAAGCCGGATATCTGTGGATATCCACATATTTGCAGGGCTCTAGCTCTGTGCAGATAAAAATATGTGGATCCATATCCGATCTGCATCGGCAAGAAATGGTCCATGGATATCCATGCTGTATCTGCGGATGCAGATATCTGCAGATATCCGCGGATTCGCAGGGCTCTACCCACACATGTCACCTGAATGCCAGATCTCCCAGTGGTGCTGGGAGGCAAGGCCAGAGGCCAGGCTGGTCTGCCCATGCCAGGGGACTGGTGTGCCTCAAGGGGCCAAGCAGCATGCTTTAAAGATGGCGTTCCCCATCTGATATGGGGCCAAACCACCTCCAGTTTTGTCCCAGGGTTGGACAAGGGACAAAGCTCTCCAAAAGCCATGGTCCAGTTTAATGCCAGATGAGAGGCCTCCCTGTGGAGACCTGCTCTGTAAGCTTTGTGCCATGGTTTGCTAGCCATGGGCTGCATGTTCTGTAGGGTGTGTCTACGTGGCCCCCTGCTGCACCCGTGAGAGGGGATTCTGCACCATACCAAAGGAAGGGGCCAGAGTGGAGACAGTGCCGGCTCAGGGGCAGCAGGCCCTTCCTGTGCAGTGTATGTTGGGGGGCCACCCCATACAGCAGGGGTCTCAAACTCAAATCACCATCAGGGCCACATGAGGACTAGCAGAGGGCTGCATGGGGGCTAGTACGTTAGTGCAAGGGCCACACCACTGAAACCTTTTCATACAATGATATTGCTAATACCAGTAACAATTGTGTCATCACAGGTCACAGCAAATAGCTTTAGGGGCCACATGCAGCCCACGGGCCGCATGTTTGAGACCCTTGCCATACAGTGTATGGAGTCCCTTTTCAGGCACCACAGGTAGGGTTGGCACCTTGCTACAGACTTGATGCCGGGAGAAGAGGAGTGGTTCTCTCATGTTGCCCTTTTCTATACACTTCCCCTAAAGTTCAGGTACCGGCCACTGTCAGAGCCAGGATACTGGGCTAGGTAAACCATCAGGTATGGCCATTCTTATGTTCTTGAACTGAAACTCTGAAGGGTTTCATGAGCACCATCCCCCTTCTTCATTTTCTGGGTTCTACTGGCTGCCAAACATGCTGGACACTTCTGGTTTTAGATACAAGAGGGTCAGTCAATTCATCTGTACATAAGCTGTGACGTTTCTGGGCTGGATCCATTGCTGAATTGTGAAACTCATGGGATGGAAATACTGGGGCCTTAAAAGATACAGCTATTCCTAAGGACATGTCACTAATGCAGCTTCATACATGACACCCTCTTCACCCCCACATAGTGTCAAAAGTGGGTGCACGCATTGACTTTGAAGCAGCAGCAAGAAGTGGGGTGCAGGCCACTGGAGCCTGGGGCAGGTGTGTGGAGAGGGACTTTACAGGCCTGGGATACGCCAATAACGAGGTGAATTAAAGAAGGGTCTGTGCTCCTGTAGGTCCAGGCTGCACGTAAATGAAGGTCAACAAGCCCACAAGTTTTTGATCCATGTGTAAAGAGGCCAATGCGAAAGAACTTCAGGGTCTGCTACAGAGGAGCAAACAGGAGAAACAAGCCACAATCAAGAATGAAGGCTGTCTTCATTAAGAAAACAAACTGGTTTAGCAGAGAAGTGAAAGACAGCCACGTAAAATAAAAAAGAAAAAACCTCTACAATATAAAAAAAAAACCTAAGATGAAACTGAAAGTAATGGATGTAAGTAGGAAGATTGTTTTAAAAAAAAAAGATTTAGTTATACTACATAGTGATGTTGATGCTAACACTCTTCCATTCCCATAGTAACTCAGGAGGATGTTAAACAGCAACTATGAAAGTCAGAAGGTTTCACAGCAGCCCATCTGGATAACTTGCATGAAAGAGTTTTAAAAGAGCTGGTTTAGGACCCTGTAGAGTTAATGCTGCTCTCCAATAATACTGGGAAAGTTTCAGAAGACTGGAAGAAAGTTAACCTTGGGTCAATATTTAAAAGAGTAAGCTGAATGACGGTAATTACAGGTCTGTCGATCTGACATCAAACACAGGCAAGATAATGGATTGGCTGATAACAGATCCTGACCAATACAGAATTAAAGAAGCATAATATAATTTATACTAATCAACAAGGGTAATGGAAACTAAATCCTGTCATGCTAACGTGATATCTTCTTTTGATGAGATTACAAGGTTGGCTGATAAAGGTAATAGTGCTGATGTAATATACTTAGAAATCTGGAGGGTGTTTGACTTGCTATGGCAGGTCTCTATGGAGTGTTTCCCTTCTCAGGCTGAAGTGCTCCTTTGCAGGTTTACTGTGCTACCCACCTTATCCGAAAGACCCACTTCTGGAGCCTTCGGTAAGTATTAAAACAATAGCTTTTACTATTAAAGTAAAATCATAAACACTGGGACTCGGTGGTCGAGTAAAGTCACAATGGTGCAATGTGGCTAGCAGTTAACTGCAAAGAACTGGTAACATTATATAGTAAATATAATGCCAATAGACCAATCAGTATGGAACGGGAGGGAATTATTGATGGTAAACAGATGAACAAATCAGGAACTGATATTGCATAAACAAGTAACTGCTGCGGGGCTGAGGAAGACTCGTACACTTCCTGTGAATCATAACCATAACAAGACTTTGAGACCTACGTTCCCCAGGCCAGGAGTCCTTTCTGTACATGTACAGGTCCACAGAGGTAACGCAGTGGACACTTTGTTGACAGTCCCTAGAGTGCACTCATTTTACTGGCCCTATGCTATTAAGCATAGCCTGTAGAGACCACCTGACAATTTGGTTTAAAAACTAGTACAATGTAAAATTAACATGGCACACAAAAATGGACTAAAAACTGGCTAACTGATAGGCCTTTAAGTGGAATTGGAAACAAAATCATCAATGAGTAGGTATGTTGCTAGTGGGGCGTCCATCAGGGATCAGTTCTTGGCCCTATACTATCCAAGTTATATTTGTGACCTGGAAGAAAACATAAAATGATCACTGATAAAGTTTACAGATAATAAAAATTAGGGGAGTGGTAAATAATGAAGGGGACAGGTCATTGGCTCAAAACAATCTGGATTGCTTGGTAAGTGGAGTGGAACACAACAATGTGCATTTTATGACAGTTAAATGTAAATATATCCACCTAGAACACAGAACAGAGATTTCATCCTTGGAAGCAGTGACTCAGAGAAAGATTTGGGGATCATGGTGGATAATCGGCTAAACGAACTCCCAATCCAATGCTGTGGCCAAAAGATCTAATGCGATCATTGGGGGCAAAAATGGGACAATCTCAAGCAGGAGTAGAGAGGTCATGTTACCTGTGCATTCGTCACTGGTGCAACTGTTGCTGTAATTGTGTGTTGATGTCTGGTATCCATAATTCAAGAAGGATGGTGATAAATTGGAGAAGGTGCAGAAAGGAGTCACAGGAATGACTAAAGGATTAGAAAACCTGTCTTGTAGTGATAGACTTGGGAGCTCCATCTAGTTAGCTTGACAAAAAGGTGACAGGGTGACTGAATCACAATCTGTTTATAAGTACCTATATGGGGAACACATTTTTATAATGGGATATTCATGTAGCAGAGAAGATCTAGTACAATCCAGTGGCTGAAAGCTGAAGCTGGACAAATTTGGACCAGAAATCAGAGATAAATATTTAAGATGGGGGTAATTAACCACTGGGACAATTTACCAAGGGTTGCAGTGGATTCTCCATCACTAGCAACTTACAAATCAGAATTGGATGTTTTTAGAAAAAGATCCACTTTAGGAGTTGTTTGGGGTCAGTTCTCTGGCCTGTGTTGTACAGGAGGCCACATTAGATTCTCACAATGATCCTTTCCAGTCTTGGAGTCGGAAATTAATAAGAAAAATGGTGGGAAATTGTAAACATAATGAGCACTTTCACCTGGGAAGACCCCTTGGCTGGATTGGATTGGGGCCCCATTCAACTAGAACTGACTCTGTAGAAGTAGGTTTGGAAGGCGTGCCATGAGCAACACAGAAAAAGCCAATAAACTACCTACACAAGGAAAAGTCAAAAATGTTACGTTTGAAATATTCCTGAAGGGGGTTGCAACACAACTTAAGAAAACTACTTTTAAATATTATTTATTCCTGGACAGCATCTTTTAAAACTATTTTTCAGTATAGCCAAAGCGAGTAGAAGAGTTGATTTCAAAAGAGGCATTCTTAGCATAAAAAAAGCAAGGAGTGGCACTTAAATACTAACAGATTTATTTATCACATGAGCGTTATTTTTATGAAATTGACAAGGGAACAATCTTTTATGTTTTCACTAAGCACATTATAAGCCAAGTCATAGGTCAGGTCAGCTGGCTTCAGATCAGGACATTTTAAATTTAAAAGCTTACATATGTAGAAAGAAGAACTAGAACAAAATAATAAACAATAAAATTGCAGCAGGAAGGAAGTCTGAGAAAGAAGAGAACTTTCCAACCCAGTATCTTCTCTTCACTTTCAATAAAAAGGCTCAAGCACTATACAAGAACGTGCAGAATGTATTGTTTTTTAGGCCAGTCATTTTTTCCCTGGCTAAAACTACCCATATTTTGCTAGGCTATCTGCCCAATGCCTTTGCATCGTGCCCATCATGGTCCCATCTGTGCATATAGGTTTCAGTTCTGCAGAGCATTCCAGTTAGTCACGTGCTAACGTTTTTCTGTTCCATTTTTATATAGGTTCTTATAGAGTTAGGAAAATCATAAGGTTTGGGGTCCCCCCCAAGACCACTCAGGCATTTCCAAAGAATTGAAAACAAAATTTTAAAAAGCATTTTGACAAATCAAAAAGGAAAAAAAAATCATTTTGAGACGAATGAAAAATGTTGTTTGCCTCAGAATTGAATGTTTAATTTCAATTTTAAGGGTCTTTAGTAATAAAAAAGGAAATGTTGCAATAAAAAGCTCTTTTGAACCAAAAAATTGAAATGTTTTTGGAAATGTCAGAATTGCTTCATTTATTTTTGTTTTTTGACACAAATAATTCAGAGAAACTGACACAAATTTGCCAAATGCTTCCATGTCACCGAAGCTGTACTTTTTCATCAAAATATTTGTTGCCCAGTTCTATGTACTGTCTATACCATACTCTTCATCTTAGCATCTGGGCACCTTGCTGAATCCTCACTCTAGTGCCTCCTAAGTGACAGTTCTATTAAATATTATTAAATAAATGTATCCTGGTTAATTCATGACCCAGCTTCACCCTTCAAGACAGTGACGTTCTTTGACACAGTAAAAGATCTTCAACGTGGGAATGCCATGCCACATAGCCAGCAGCAGCACCCTATTTAACCATAAGACTCTTCCACGTGTCTTCCATCATTGTCCTCCCTGATTGCAAACTGCAAACAAGGAGCTTTCTTTTTCATGGCCCCATTTTTTCCAGAGCAAAGTCATTGGGCTGAGCGAGTGGTGTTCAGATAATAGGGGGATGTGTGCAACGTAAGGACCACAGTCTCAGTCTCAGAGGAACAGAGTGCCATTACTTGTGTATTCTCGGGAGCGCATTTGATAACAAATAATGCTGAATTTGACAGGAAAATGAGTTCCTCTTTAAACAAAGCTACCTTCAGCCCTGTACCCGACACGAAGGCTAATGCTCCTGGACTGTCTTCTCTCTCAGTCCTCCCCATGAAATTCTTCCCTTTGAAGAGGAGCCAACATAAGACCTGCGCAGTTTCTAAAACACCCATTCACTTCTTATCACCACCACATCTGACGAAGTGGGATGGAGCCCACGAAAGCTTATGCCCAAAGAAGTTTGTTAGTCTTTAAAAAAACAAAAGTCCCGTGGCACCTTAAAGACTAACAGATTTCTTAAGGTGCCACTGGACTTTCGTGGTTTTTGCTAACTTGGCTACCCAGGGCTGGCTCTAGCCATGAGCCAGTGAGACACTGTCTTGGGCCACCGCAATTTAGGGGCGGTGCAGCTGGCTGGCCTGGAAGCCGGACCCCATGCTCCTGCCTCTCCCCTGAGCCAGCCACTCCACCCCTGAGATGAAGCGGCCAGCCCATGGGGTAGACTCCACACTCTCACCCTTCCTCTGGGCTGGCCCTCCACCCCTAGGGCAGAACAGCCGGCCTGGGGGGGCGGGAGAGCAGAGCCCAGCCTCTGACCTGGCCTGCTCTGCCCCTGGGCCAGCTGTTCCCTGTTCTGGGGTGGGGCAAGCCAGCAGAGCCATAACACCATTTTTTGCCACCCGGGGCGCATTCTGGTTGGAACACACCCCTTGCAATTAGCAGCACTTACAGCCGGTGCTGCAAAAGCCGCCCCTTTAATAGAGCCGCTCCACTGAGCTGCTCTGCACATCCAGGGGCTTTGCTCTGTTGGCCCTGCTGTAGTTATGGCTCTGTGAGCCAGCCCTTAGCGGAGGCTGAGTTTCACACCCTCACCCCCCCCCAGAGGGGGTGCAAAAGCTGACTTGGAGTGCCACAACCCCTTGAGCCACCCTCCAGCCAGAAGTGCTGCTGGCCCAGGAAATGACCTGGGGCTCAGCACACTGGGACTCAGGGCTTGAGCCCCGTAAGCCCAGTTCCAGCGACATCCCTGCCTGCAGCTACCCCTCTGGAGGTCAGGCTTTAAGGTGCCACAGGACTCTCATTGTTTTTGCTAATCACCACTTAACTGATGCATAGGCACCCTACACGCACTGGATGACATGTCAAAACTGGCACTGGAATCCCTGACTACATGCTCAGGGAAGAAACAGGAACAGCAGCAGATTTGCTTTCACTTCTGGATTGCAGAGAGAAATTGCTGAAATGGGTAACTCTGCACCCATTAGGAAACTGAGATGGAGCACGCTTGCGTGTAGCTGAAAGCCAGACACTGGGCAATGCCTTTTTTCATTCATTCATAGATTCCAGGGCCAGCAGGGACCACCATGATCATCTAGTCTGACCTCGTCCATAGCACCAGCCACAGAAATTCACTAAAATAACACCCAGAGTAAATCTCATAGGAAAACAGCCTGTCTTGATTTTAAAATGGTCAGCGATGGAGAATCCACCACGGTCCCCTGGGTAAGTTGTTCCAGTGATTAATTACTCCCACTTTTTAAAATGTATGCCTTGTGGCTTCATCTTCCAGTCACCAAATCGTACTATGCCTTTCTCGGCTAGATTGATGAGCCCAGTATAAGACATTTATTACCAGTCACCATATCTACTGACTGTGTAACCCTTCTACCAGGCACAGCCAGCAGCAGCAAAGGGCCAGGGTCAATATCTAGGGGTTCCTGTCAATGACATAACACTGAATTGGCTTGAGCCTCCAGCCAGTCACCTGGGAAATCACACACTATCTCTCAGGCACCCCCAATAGGCAATACTTCTCCTCTCACATGCACGGAGCCTGAGCACAGAGGGCACGTCTACACAGCACTTTTATTTCGAAATAACACTCATTATTTCGAAATAAAGTCTACATGACGTTTTCTTATTTCGAAAGGACAGACCTCGTCCTTTCGAAATAAGAATTGTCATTTCGAAAAAGTAAAACCTGCCCCCCCCCCCGAAACGGCTGTTATTTCGGAAGGGATATTTC
>ML682047.1:3726159-3917588 GCA_007922195.1 Podocnemis expansa
TTTGGATTGCAGGCTTTCCCTTAATTCGAATTAACATTTTGTTAATTCGAATTAACTTATTTCGAAATAAGAATTTTATTTCGAAATAACTCATTTCGAAATAACAATGCATGTGTAGACATAGCCAGAAAGTAAACCTTGTAACAAAGGGAGGGAAATAGCACAGCACTGGTTTGGAAAATAATGCAAGCAGAATTCATAAACACAATGAGCTAACCCCACCCCAGAGTTCACGGACATGTTCTTCATTTCTTCCTTCTTGCTTTCCCCTTTACTGACTGTCACAATGTCCACTTCTTGATTAGGGCCCCTTCAGCAAGCATCTGCCAGACATGGTTTTGCTCAGGCCCTCTCCTCTGCCATCCTTGGGCCTTTTCGAGACCCTACTCCTGGCTCCCACCATCTGCGGATGCCAACCCTGCTGGCTCCTCTCTGCAGATTGTCAGTCAAGGTTTCCCAGTTCCTTTAGTGATGTCAGCTCTTAGTGTATTTCGGCTTTCAGAATAACCTGCTGACACCAGAGCAATGTCCCTGCTCTTTAACAAAACAAAAGACTCCAAGTGGACTCATTAATACTACATTTTAAGAGTGGCAGGAGATGGTCAATCTGTTAGTCTTTAAGTGCCACAAGACTCCTTGCTTTTTTTGCTTTACTAGACTAACACGGCTGTCCCTTTGGAACCATTTCTGAGTGTAGCTGTTGGCCACAACAAGTGCAATTCCTATTCTCTTTAACTCTGTGGGCCATAGATTTCTACTGTATGCCTTTGCTTCTCTTACCAAGTTTCTGCAACTCATAGCTTCTGGTTTATATTGTTACTATCAATTTCCCCATTTTTCCCTTTGTTTTACTATATATATATTTATATTCATTTTGCATAGCTACTTTCACTTCTCTTCTAAGTCAAGTAGTTTTTAATTAATACACCTTTCTTCCTCAAGGGCCTCTAGTAAAGTGCTCTTGAATAAAACCCAATTATCATTCACATTTGGATGATTCAATTCTTCCTCTCTGCTGATTTGCCTCAGAATTGTTTTCAACTTTGTGAAGCTGACCTTTTAAAAGTACCTGTTGTTTGCGTCACTGGTTGCAGGTTACAGCAACACACCCAGAAGCTGATCCAAGCCCAGTGAATTAATAGGCTTCAAATAATGTCTCCAGAGTGATGGTACCAGTTTTGAATTCTACAACAGGACCCTCATCTTCTGTAGCACAATGGCCCTGAAATTCACCCTGAGGCCATGAACATCCAATGAAACTCTGGAGGAAAATCAGGTATAATTATACACTATATGATGCAATAATGAAATCGCATATAATCAGAGTGCCAACAAAAATTCCAAACAGAGAAAAATGTGGACAAAATGAACCAAGATGATCTCAGAAGAAGAGAAGAGAAGGGGACAAAAGAAAAAAAGCAAAAGGAATTCCATGTCCCTGGTAGGTGGAAATAATATAATTACAGGGGAGAAAGGAGAACACTAAAACTCTTAGTCAACAAAATAAAAGGTTTGAAGCAGAAATCCAATCCTGGCTGAGAAAACGCCCCTGTCTGTATGAATGGTAACACAGATGGAAATCTTTGTGACTTTGGTTTTCATGTTGGCTGCTGACACTGTTTGTTTGTTTCATTCAGTTTGGAGCGTGAAACTAGACCTCTCAACTTCATATCATGGCTGGGATTTCCAAAGAAACGGTGGGTTACTTATCAGTAACCGTTCTTCTTCGAGATCGGCTGCTCGGCTTCATTCAGTAATAGGTGAATCCGTGCCACAGTGCACAATTAGTTGGAAACTTTTTGCTCTAGCCTGTCAGAAGAGGGCTGGCAGCCACCGCCCCCCATACCACCCCGTGGCTGTATATGTGGCCACCATCCGGCTCCTCCTCACTCCCTAAAAGTCACCAACTCCAGTTGTGGGGACGGTGGAAGGGTTGTGAATGAATCCAAGCAGCCCATCTTGAAGAAAGACGGTTACTGGTAAGTAACCCACCGTTCTTCTTTGAGCGCTGCTCAGATACATTAAGAAATAGGTGACTACTAGCCATACTCGAGGATGGTGGGCAGAGCTGCTCTGACCGCCTCCAGCCTTGCTTTTCCCACATAGGGTAACTGGCACCAAGCCAGTGAGGTCCCCCGGGGAGGGTCTAAGGTGTCAGCCTTGGAACTGAGGACCAGGTAAAGGGGAACCTGAGTTGGGGAATCTGACCCCAGTGGGGTATAGAAGGCCTACTAAGAAGAGCCTCGTACATGGGGTCTCTGAGGAAAAGGGCCTTCAACACTGAGACCCTACTAGCGAGGGTAAATGGCCAGTAAGATCCAGCTTCCAGGCAAGGACCAGTAAAGTATGAGTTCTGCTGCGATGGAGGGCCTGCTGATCTGTGAAGACAGCAAGGCCTAATGTGCCTTAGTGTGAGACTTCCAATGGAGACGCCTACGGGGATGTGATCAAGGAAGCGACTCAGCCTAAAGATCTGAACAGTTAGTATTAAGGAACTGCTGAGGAAGAAAAGTCCAGTATTCTGGCACTAGCATTGATTGGAGTGTGACGGTTACAGGAAAAAGGTAGCGAACCTTGGAGCTATCTGTCTACTAGCTGCGGATACTGAATATCGCGAGACACGAGGAAGCAGGAAGGAGGAAAAAACCCACTCTTTCCCTTAGTGCAGCCAAAAAGGAGTGTCAGGAGAATGGGGCAGGGACTATTGCCAAATATGATGCGATGCCTCCACGGCTGGCTTAGATCGCCATAAAGAGACGGGACTGCTTATCCCCAGTTGTCAGAATGGCGCGACTGGCCATGTCCAGGGCAAGCTACAACACTATTAAGGTGTCACTTAAGGCCAAGGTGTCTTCAGCAAAGACATCGTAACCTTCCCAGTGTTCTCATGGAAGGGAGCTGTTAGGCATTTCAAGGCATTGTGCCAATTTGAAAGGAAGCATCTCGCAACCGATGCCTGATGATCAACGATTTGCTGAAGGCATCGAGATGATGGAACTCGGCCACGGGAGAGAAACCTTTCTCTGTGGCCCATAGCCTTGGTACTACTTCCAGTATTTGCAGCAGTTATGCCACGAGGGCCAAAGAGCTGTATACGTAACGGAGGTACACCCAGCTTCATAATGGACAGAACCTGGAAATCCCAGTACCAGGGATGCAAAGAGAGAGAGCAAGGGGGGAGGAGGAGAGACCTCTCAAGGATGTGGTGGATGGGAGGGGAAAGACTCCTTCCAGCTAGGTGGGTCTGGGGTGTGTCACCATGATGAGGTGTACCTCCAATTACCCCCTTTTGACCAATTTCTCTCTCTCCACTTCTTCCCTTTCTTTTCTTTCTCTCTCTCTCCCTCTTTTTTTTTTTTCTTTTTTACTAAGAAAGGAGTGGTAGATGACCAATGGCGAGGGTCATCTTGTTTGCCCTGATCTGAGGTCACCACTCGGAATTCGAGGGACAGGGCTGACAAGACGCTCCCACTGTCCTTGTGGGGTCCCATGGCTGCCTGGCACCAAAACCTTATGCGTGCCCAGGGGCTAACCTTCTCTAGAAAGCCTGGGAAGGCAGAAACATTGTTTAATAAGACCCCAGGCTAACATGCAGGAATTACCAGGAAGAATAACTGCAGCAATAAAAAAACAAGGAGTCGCGTGGCCCTTAAAGACTAACAGATTTATTTTTCGCATGAGCTTTTGTGGGAGAAAATCCCACTTCATCAGATGCTTCAAAGATGGGTGAACTTACAGAATGGAATGAAAATAAATGCAAGGGGGTGTAAAACATAGGATCAGGTCATACAGTAACAGCAAATCAGAGCAGTTGTTAGGTTCAAACCATGGGAAGCCTGAAGTCAAATTATCTTTTGTAATGGAAAAAGAACCCATAGTCTCGATTCAATCCTGCTTTCACATAATTTAATTTGCATATTAATTTGAGTTCAGCTGTTTCTCTTTGAAGTCTTGATATCCCAGTCACATCTCTGATGATGGTCGTTAACAAATCATTTGTCGAGTGATTAGAAAGATGAAAGTGCTCAGCAACTGGTTTTTTTGTTCTGTGATTTCTGATAGCAGCTCTATGTTCATTTATTATTTTGTTCAGGGATCGTTCTGTTTCTCCAATGTATAAGGTGTGGGACATTTCTGGCACATGATGGCATAGATCACAATAGTAGATGAGCAGGTAAATGAGCCTTTGATGGAGTAGCAGGCTTGATTAGGACCTATGATGGTATCTATTGTGCAGATATGTCGGCAGACTTGGCAGGGTGGTTTGTTGCAGGGGTGTGCGCCTCCTTTAATGTTTCTGTTGTTAGATCTGTAGTTGCTGGTGAGTATCTGTTTAAGATTGGGTGGTTCTCTATAGGCAAGGAGAGGTCTGTCTCCCAGCACTTGAGAGAGAGAGGGATCATCTTTTAGAATAGGCTGGAGGTCCTTAATGATCTATTGTAGAGGTCTGACTTGAGGGTTGTATGTGGTGACTAGTGGTGTTCTGTTGTTTTCTTTCTTGGGCCTTTCCTGTAGTAGATGACTTCGGGGAACCCGTCTAGCTCTGTCAATTTGTTTTCTTACTTCCCCAGGTGGGTACTGTAGTTTCAAGAATGCTTAACAGAGATCCTCAAGATGTCTGTCTCTGTCTGAGGGGGGATTAGAGCAGATGCGGTTATATCTTAGGGCTTGGCTGTAGACAATGGATCGTGTGGTGTGTTTAGGATGGAAGCTTGAGGGATGTAGGTAACTATGCCAATCAGTAGGTTTTCGGTACAGGGTGGTGTTGATGTGTCTATCCCTGATTTGTACTGTAGTGTCGAGAAAGTGGATCTCCTGTGTGGAGTGTTCCAGGCTCAATTTGATTGTGGAGAGGAAATTGTTGAAACCTCTGTGAAAATCTGCAGTAATGCCAGTGTTGTGAGGGCAGGTGCTCTGATGGGGGAGGACGCCCACCAGGTAAGGAGGCTCCAGAAGAGGACCAGGAGAATCCCACCTAGGCCACTGTTCTAATTGAATATTATCACTGGCCTGAGGGTCAGAATCGAGGCTCAACAGCCTGAGTTGGGCTGAAATTTCATCCTGCTTGAAAGAGGATGGTTGATCTGTGGGGTACCCTAACAATGGGTAGCCTACTGGAAGATGCCTGCCTAGTGTGCAAGCTCCGGAAGCCACTTAAGGCAATATTTACAACGAACATTTATAACAGGCCTCTGGGTGGCATCAGAGGGACCGACCTCCAGAGCTGGACAAGGGTTCGTCACACGAGAGGAGAGCAAGGGACAGATGGTCCTGGATTATCCGGCCCTGGCACGTAGAAAGGGGGACGGGATGGGGTAGTAGACCCATGCTGTCAGTTTCTGGGTGGCTACTAGAGATGTTCCCGTCCATCCTAGAGTACTCGTTTAGTGGCCTTAGGTCGATTCCCATCCCCCTTGTAACTACCAAAACCCTTCTGAGTGCTAGGGGACGAAGCTCTGAGTCGTAGGATCCCAGGGTATCCAGGACTGCCTGGTAAAAAACCCGAGTCCGCCAGGAGGCTCAGGCTAGGATATCAGGGGAGCAGAGCTTCTTTTTGCTAGAACGAGAGATCCCTTTTTTTAACTTGGAAAGGGGAAGCCTGGGGTTCAGGCCGAAGGCCTTATCATGAAGAGATACTCCCAGCGTGTTCGCCCCAAGCTGGAGGTAGGCTACCGGGGTTCAGGCTGGGGAAAGGAGTTAATAACCCCTAATGGTCTTTGAGCGGGGTGTGAGAGGTCACGTCTGAGATATTCGTCACTTAACCACTCAATGCCATTGGTTGAGCTGGCGTCCAGGCAGTGTGACAGCGAGTTACCCTGTCCCGAAGCCCCAGAGGGTGGACCGTTTAGGAAAGAGAGAGGGGTGGGGCTTGAGACCTGCCAGACAGCCGCCGGACAGGGGAGGACCTGAATTGTGAGTCATATTGTGGGTCACCAGGCTCCAGTAGCTGTGGACTGAAAGGCAGGAAAGGAGAAAGCCTTCATAAGCAGAGCCCAGATAGGGATAAAAACCATTCTGGATCTGTGGTGTTGGGCCACACGGAATTGGGAGTTGTGGCCCTCAAGGCTAAGCGAACATATGTTCAGCAAAGTCACAATAGGGATACCCGAGGAAGTGTCCCTCACTTCTACGATGGGAGTTAACGCTGTTCCACCCAAAATTTTCTGGGGGTTTCCCTGGTCTCTGCCCTGTAGGCCCCCAGCGGAAGCAGTGAAAGCAGATGGGGGGGCTTTCCCCGATGAGGGAAAAGAGGCCCAATGAGAATTCACAGGTGGCACCTCGAGAAGAGGAACTTCGGTGTATGTTTTACACTATTACTTGGGGTACTAGGAGGAAGAGTATTGGGGCCCGGGGTAGTACGTGGTCCCTGTCTAAAGGAGAGACTGATGATCAACAGCCAGAATGAGGGGTTTCAAACTCTGATGGAGGGCGGAGTCCCTCTGCACAGGGAGGAGGTATGGGCCAGGGACGGGAGAAACTCTCTTATCCAAGAATGGAACCAGGCCAGAGGGTTAGAGTGTCATGACTCGGCCATTCAGCTGAGAAGGGCAACTCAGGGTGGCGTAAAGCTCCTATTGAACAGGAGGATGTTTAGGGGCCCCTGAAGGGAGGAGGCCCAAGTACTTGATCTCCCCCTGGGGGTCTTGGGAGCTGGCAATAATGGCCTCAGTCTCTGCCAGGAAAAGGGCTTTCCTGTTGAAGGGGAGGTCAAAGATGACTTGTTGGGAGACTGGGAGTAACCCTGCCTCCCTAAGCCATGCCACGCAGTGGAGGGTCACGGCCGAGGCCATTGTGCAGGAGGCCGTGTCTATTGCATCCCAAGCCGAAAGGAGGAGGTCTTGAGACGCTATTCTGCCTTCCTCCAGGAAGGCGTCGTAATCCTCCCTAGCCTCCTGTGGGAGCAGGAGTCTAAATTTATTCATAGACTCCCATACATCCATCATGTATCTGCCCACCAGGACTTGGTTATTGGCCACATGCAACTGGAAGGTGGAGGAGGAGCATACTTTCTGCCACAGGAGGTCTACCTCCCTCGCATCCCTTGACGCTGGGAGGAGATCACGTGGAATTTGGCCTGGGCCTAGCGCCGCCTCCACCACGCCCCGAGATGCTATGGGATGGTGGATAAGGGAAGGGAACTCTGTCCCTGGGACCTGATATTTTGGCCCGCTGTATCTGATACTGGGGGAATAGAGTCAGACTTCGCCATCATGTGCAAGATCCCACATGCTAGGGTGGAGTGGGACTGTGACAGTGTCACCGGATGAGATCACTGGCTCAAATAGTGTGTCAGTGGACCCTTTGGGGGACTGAACTTCCATCCCTGTATGGGCAGCAACACAGTGCAGAAGATCAAAGTGCGCCGTGAGATCTCCCGTGTAGGAGGATGGCAGGGGGTTTAAGGTTCTGGCTGGTGCCAGAGGCGCCGGTGCGGCCAAAAGCTCCATGGCACCATGAGGGCTCGACACGGTCTCCTGCAGAGACCATTGATAAGGCTGGTACCTAAATGGTGCCAATGCCGAGTGCCTAGGACAGGCCTGTTTGGACCCCCCCTTGAGGCACCCTCCTCCTGACGTGAAGGAGAGGAAACTCCTTGGGACCGTGATGATGGTGCTGGCTACGGCAAGGTGATATGGTGCCAGGGAGAAGGCTCAATAACACCCGGGCTCTGGCTTGTGGGGGAAGTCAGGGAACTTGGGACCGAGACCAGAAAGGGTGTTCGGTGCCTGTAGCAGAGGGGAACGGTTACCCAGTAGCCGGGAGGTAGCTGAGCGCCTGCACTCCCCCTTCTGGCTGGAAGAGGCCCAGCAGAGTAGCCCAGGCCGGAACCAAAGGGAGGACCAAAGGGGGCGGGAGGACTATAAAAAGGGCCGGACCAGACAGCCATGGAGGGAGCATGGGGGAAGGTGGCCACCACTACTGACAGACCTCCCTCCCCAGGAGCCTGAGAGGCCTGATAGACAACGGGGCTCCCCACCCCACAAGAGTCGGGGGGAGGAACTCTGGTCGGCCGTGCCCCTGGACAACACTTGCCCAGGGAATGACCTAGATGAGCTTCCCTCCGCAGAGAGCCTGGGGATCAGCCCGATGCTGGGCAGGACGTAGATGAACTCCCCTCTGCTGGGGAAGGCAGCGAGCCAGCTCTCCCGGCCCCGTCTGACCTGGAGGAACTGCCACCGGCCGAGGAGGCTGAATTTCCTGTATTACCGCCCGAAGACAGCGAGGGCCTGACGGGAATGCCCTGGGGATCCTACCCGGAGGACCGTGAGGACGATGTACCCCAGGCATCATGGGGAGAGGTGAAGGAAGTAGCCAAGGGGGAATAGTAAGTCAGTGCGTTTCAGCGGGAGCCCTACTGACCCAGTGGCACTTTGTCCTTGCCACTGCAAGGGCCCTGGGCTGGAAAGCAGTGGCGCGGGCAGGCCTGCGTTCCCGTTCCCTCCCCTGCTACTGTCCCGTCTACTGTGGGTGTTTGCCTTACCCCCGCCGGGGTTGAAGGCCCTGAACTCTAAACTGTGTTTGCCTCACCCCTGCCGAGGTGAGGCCTTGACTACAGTGCCAGGCCCTGGGGGCAAACACCGGCTTGCTCCTCCTATTGGGGGGCATCAGAGAGGGCAGTGTAGGCAATAAGAGGAGTACCTTTGCTGCCTGAAATACCTCCAGTGTAGCAGGGAGTGGCACCGACTCCTCATGGTCCCCCGGTGACCCCCGAGAGGGGGAGGCCGTGTGGTACCAGGAGTGGTACCGAGCCGGCCTTTCTGTGGCATCTCGGTGAGCGGTGCCAGGAGAGCTCCAGTGCTGAAGAAGCACGCGGTGTCGCAGGAGACCCTGAAGCCTTGGGGGTGGGCTGCCGTGCTTGCCCTGAGGCCAACACACAGCACCTTTGCTCCCTGTCTCTTATTGTCCTCTGTTTAAAGGACAGACAGAGCAGGAGGTGACCATGTGGGCTTTGCCCAGGCACCAAAGGCACTTTGCGTCGGGGTCATCCCGCGGGAAGGCCTTGCTGCAAGCAGCGCAAGGTTTGAACCCCGGTGTGGCGGATGGCAGACGGGAGTGGTGTTGCTGCTCCGACAGATGCTCAGGAAGCACTCTTCTGTGGAACGACGTCCACAAAGAGGTGTTCCCAAGTGAGCTGCTGGCTCATAAACAAAGACGACAGGCTGCTTGCGCGATCACAAGGAGTGGGCTGTTCCACGAACCATCGCTGAGGTGGACAAAATGGAACTGAGGAGGGGCTGGGCGGTGGTCACATATCGAGCCACAGGCTGGCATGGGGGGCGGTGGCTGCCAGCCCTTTCCTGACAGGCTAGGGCAAAAAGTTTCCGATCAATCATGCGCTGCAGCATGGATACACCTATTACTGCAGGGGTCTCAAACTCATGGCCTGAGGGCCACATGCGGCCCCTCAAGTTATTTCTTGTGACATGCAATGACACTATCGCTATCAATTTGCAATAGCATTGTATGAAAAGGTTTCAGTGGTGCAGCCCTTGGGCAACCATACTAGTTCTCATGTATGATGTGGCCTTTGGGCTAACGTACTAGTCCTCATGCAGCCCTCGTGGTGATTTGAGTTTGAGATCTCTACATTACTGAATGTATCCGGGCAGCACTCGAAAAAGAACCAAGGTATTTAGGCACTGTTGATTTTGATGGAATTTGGACACACAAATCCCATTCGGTTGTTTTGAAAATCCCAGCTGTATCTCTTGTGCACTAGCATAACACCTTTGTGTTGGCTTTGCTGCACTGAAGAACAATTTCTTTCTCAATGAGTTTTTGCCCAGCTTAAAAAATAGAAGAAAACATTTATTTTCATGTTATAGCTTTAATTCTACAGTCAGATCTGCATGGACATCTGACAAAGTGGGATTTTCTCCCATGAAAGCTTATGCAATAAATATATTTGTGAGTCTATGTGCCACCAGATGCCTTGTTTGTTTTTCTGAACTAGAGTAATATGGCTGCAGCTTTGGATCTTAAATGGGCATAACTCTGATTGAACCATTATGATCTGAGGGTTTTAAAATATTCTCCACCCTATAGACATACTGTGACAGGGCATACAAGTTACAACCCCTGTGCTGGGATGGAAAAAGTTAAAGGACAGTACAGGTTCCAGCTACTCCTGCAGATCATGTGCCTGCAGGAGTCAGGGTGCAAGAGGGAGCAGAAGGGAAAGGCTGGGGAGAGATACAGACCTAGCCTGAATGCTCCCCAAAAGGTGGCTGGAGAAGCCTGCTTGGGAACAGGATGATGCACTGAGCCTGCTCAGGGCTGAGAGTTTGGTTTCTTTTTCTTTCCTCCAGGGAGGGTAGTTGAGAGGGATCCTTGGAGACCAAACATCACCAATCCTCCTAGGGTCTTGGGTCAAAGCCCAGTGGACCAAAAGGCCTGGGCTACTCTATCCCTGCCTTCCAATACTGGTTGTGGGTGGGCATTAGGCTTTAGGCTGCCCAGCCCACCAAGAACTCACACTCATACTCACACACACACACCCTCTTGTTTTAAGAACCAAGAACTGACAGGGGCTGGCTAGTCTATTTGATAGAGTCTGCTTGAGCTACCAGCTCTAAACACTGGAGTGTCTGTGAAATCATGAACTACAGTGAAACCCTGGTGAATGGACCAAACACAGGGCAGGGGAATGGTCAATTTATTTTATTTGTCCTATAAGAAGAAACAAGGCCCTAGCATCCGTGTCGGAAGCAGTCAAACAGAGGATTCCTTGGAAGTAAACTGAGGTGTTTCTGCTTCTGCTAGCTAGGATAACATCTGTGGAGGGTTTTCACCCCGTGGATCAAAGTAATTCATGCTGTAGTTTCTACAAACTGAAAAAAACATCCTGGCAGAGGGGAAAGAGCGACATCTTGAATGCCACCCTTCAGGCTTCTCTGCAGTCACAAGGGCTGGATTCCTGGTGTGTTTTAAATGACAGCTGAGACTCTCGTGTAATATTAATCACTGGTGGGAAGCACATGGAGTAGAACGGAAGGAGAGGCTGTGGATGCACCCCCCCCCCCAAGGTCAGCAAGCCTGTCCCCAGGTATTGGGCATCGCTGGTATCTAGGCCACCCTCAGAATACTGTATCAGTTGGGTAGGGGATCCCCCATTTGGTGCTTCGCTCTCTAGACCTTTTGCCCCAGGGCCAGGTTCCTCCTCTCTGGGTGTTCCTACCACTCTGCTTTACTCCTCCCATCTTGGGGACAGGAGTGGGATCAGCTGCTTCTGGTGAGGCTCCTCCAAATGTGAGTCACCTTACTCATGGTGGTGCAACGACTCCTTCTGGCTTTGCCTCCTGGCTACTAGGGCTAGGACCTCCTCCTATGCCCCGTTCCACGGGCAAGGCCAGGCATGTTCTGGTGGGCCATGTTCTTCTGTCTAGCCGCAGACTCTGCTTGGATCTTATACACTGGGATCTCATGGTTGATGTATAGTTCAGCACCCCAGGTTGTGTCCAGTTGGAGAGCCTCTGCTACTTGAGCAGGACCTGGTCCCCCAGCACTGCTGGCATGTAACCCACGTCTGTCATCGCTCCATTTCTGTCTGTCTCATGCTTGTTCGGTATTAGTGGCCACAATTCAGCCTTTACTTCATGGAGGCATAGGTGATGCTCATGGACTCATTCTGGGACCATGGTTCCTGGGGATCCCCAGTCTTGGTCCTGCCATAAGTGCAGAGGGCTGAACTAGATGACTCTCAAGGGCCCTTCCAGTCATATAATTAGAACATATAGGAAGATAAAATGGCCGGACTGGGTCAGATCAATGATCCATTAAGCCCAGGATCCTGTCTTCCAACAGTGGCCAATGCCAGGGCTTTAGACAGAATGAATAGAACTGGTAATCATCACGTGATCCATCGTGATGGCCATTCCCAGCCTCTGGCAAACAGCAATTGGCTAATAGCCATTAAAGCACCTATCCACTATGAACTTGCCTGGCTCCTTTTTGGAACGCCGTTATAGTTTTGACCTTCACAACATCTTCTGGCATGGAGTTCCACAAGTTGACTGTGTGTTATGTGGAAAAATCCTTCCTTTTTATTCATTTTAAACCTGTGGCCTATTTAATTTCATTGCGTGAGTTCCTTCTACATCTACTGGCAGTCAACCAAACATCAGAAAGTAGGAGGTGTATTTTGTGTGCACTGTGTTATTATACATTTTGCTCAGCCCTGGCTGTTAGGAAGGCCAGTCTCTTCACCATGTCTCTGACAGGGTCCTTGGCTCTGCTAGCAATATCTGACTGGCTTGCTGGCAGAGGTCATCGCCTCGTGGTCTGTCATCCTTAATGTATGGCTCCCATATAGAAAGCACAGATCCTTGAACATCTGTGACTGTGGGGCCATGAGCACCTTGGTTGGGTAGCTGTAGGGCAGGAACAAATAGCACCAGCAGACTGCAGATTGTTCTGATGGTGACCATCCTGAGAGGCAGGGTTACCAGGAATTTGGTGTAGTGATCCATGATCGTCACGATGGACGATGCACCACTCTGGCTTGGCTCCATCTTCAAGTGGTCCAATGCTACCAACTTCAAGGGTGCTCAGGTCTCTATGTGCTGCCTTGGCATCAGCTAACAGCTAATTCTGGCCATTTCCTTTATTTCTTATTCTGCCTTAATGAGATCTGAGCCTGTCACCTCGCCCCCATGGACAGAGCCAGACTGATTCATTGAAGGCGGCATACATGGAAAGAATTCACATCCGAGCCCAGAAAACTCATGCTGTGTTGGGCAGGCTTGCTCTGAACTGGCTCTTTAATTGCACTGGCTCCATGAGAGCCATTGGGTGGTTTCAGATCGCCATTGTTCTGGGGGAACAATGGCTCTCAATGTTTCTAGCTCAGGTCCACCGCACACTAGCACAGAGACATGCACGGTCAAACCCAGAACCAGTGGCTGTCTAGGACAGTTTGGCCTCCAGACAGATGGCGGCATGCCACACGTGGAAACAATGTGCCTTGTCCAGAGTGCCCAGGGTTTTGGAATTTCAGTGACAAAGGGACATTCATGTAAATCGCAGCTGCTAAATACAGGCTCGGGGTCCGCGAACGTGGCCCCTTGGACATCAGTGGAGTTGCAGCAACTTACAACAACTCCGAACTTGGCTCTTCACGTTTAAGGGATGGATTCTGGCCCCAGTGAAAACCAAGGGTCGTTCCACTCATTTTATTGAAGTGACTCAAGGTTTCTACCAGTGTATCTGAGAGTGGAATCTGACCTTGACAACTGGGGTGTAGCCATCCCCTGTTTTCTGGCTGGGCCCCTGCAAGTGCAGGGTGGGCCTGGCCAAGGGCAGCTTCCGGTCAAATGACTGGCAATCCCCCCCCCCCCTTTCCCAAGGGAGAGGGAGCATCACAGTGCCCGGGGTGGCCCCATGATTGTGGTGGCAAAGTTCACGTTGCTGCTGGGGGCTAAGGTGTGCAGGCTTCAGGGCCAACTGGGTGGGCCCTAGCCCACCCAGGCCCACCTGTGACTGTGCCCTGGCTTGACAAAGAAGGACTGAGATTTGAACCCAGGAGTGCTTGCTTTCATACCCCATTCGACCAACAAGTTTCCATGGTTTTTTTATATTAGAATCATGTCTGTATCGGATCCGTGAGGACTGTGCTTTTTCTGATTCAGACCTTATATGAGCCCAGTGTTCTCTCACATACTGTGCAAGATGACTGGGTCTCTCATGTTTTTCTCTAACTTGCAATGGAAGTTTTTCCATTGCTACAGGCCGGGAGAGAAATGGAGCTAACACCAGAATAAGCTGGTGAACACGGACACTTTATGAAACACACTGCTTGTTCTGCATGAACAAATCACTCTGGAGAAAGTCATTCTACTGCCATGTAGGCAGGAGGCCTGAGCAGGCAGGGTGGGAGGCAGGGAATAACTTGGCCTTGTAGGCTCTCACACATATACTCCAGCAAACATGCACAGTGGAATGAGCAGATGCACTGAGAAGCAAGTTGAACCCACAGGTGTTAGTTTAAGATGACAAAATATAGGCTCTGGAAAACAAACAAGGAGTCCTGTGGCACTTTTAAAGATTAACAAATTTATTTATCACTTGAGTTTTCATGGGAGAAAATCCGACTTCATCAGATGCTTTGAAGAGGGATTTTCTCCCATGGAAGCTCATGCAATAAATAGATTTGTTAGTCTTTAAAAGTGCCATAGGACTCCTTGTTTGTTTTGCTGAACTAAACTAACCTGGCTGCTCCTTTGGAATTTATGCTCTGGGGTTACCAATGCCAAACCTGTGTGTTGATCAAATTGGCTGTTACATGCAGGCAAGGGAAGTCATCTGACTCATTGAGAGGAAGGATGGTCCAGCAGTTGAAGCATTGGGAAACCAGAGCTCAGTTCAGCGTCCTGCCACAAACAGGAAGTAATCAGCTGGATCCACAGTCAGGCTCATGCTTTTCTCTCCTGTGGTCCCTGATTCAATCCCCATTGTGGGCTAAGATGATTGAGGTCAGAGACCTGAGCTTAGCACACAAAAACACTGGACCCATTGCTTTTGTGGGCAGCTGGTGTGCAAGCTCCATTGGCCAATATAGGGCACTAATCCTGATTAGTTCCTCACTGTGGGCACATTTCCATCACTCATGCTAGAGTAAATCAGGAGTGAGTCTACTGAAGTGGATGAAGACACTGGATTTACACCACTGTAACTGAGGGCAGAACTTGGCTTCTGGGTGGCTTCTGTTGGAGCAGGGTGAAGAGTGGCTGTATAAATCACAGCTGTGCAGATGTGCATGCACCTGCCCTTTTAGATGTCACAGACTCACCTGCACGTGGGAGAGGTTATTGAGGAAGCCCTGACATTCATCCACCAAGGCAGGGTTGCAGTGCAAGTCCGAGAGGTCCTTCAGTGTTCGGGCAGGGCAAGGTGAGCGGAGAACCTGCACCCACAACACTGCCCAGGAAACCCCATTCCTGAAAAGCGTGTTCCCAGATCCCTAGCAGTGCTAGCGGGAAGTACGGGAGCAGGATCTAGCAATTTATAGAGCAGGGGTCTCAAACTCAAATCACCACGAAGGCTGCATGAGGACTAGTAGAGGGCCACATGAGGGTTAGTATGGTAGCCTGAGGGCCGCACCACTGAAACCTTTCCATACAATGATATTGCAAATATCAGTAACGATGGTGTCATTGAGGGCCGCAGGAAATAGCTTTAGGGACTGCATGTGGCCCATGGGCCGCTTCTTTGAGACCCCCTGCTATAGAGGCTCAGGCCATGTATGAATGAAAACCAATGTGCACATTTATGTTGTTACTAATGTGTTGAAGGCAGGCCTTGATCTAGCGTTTGGAAGCATACAACTGCTAACTCATCTTGGCATTTTCCTTTGGTTTTTTTCATTGCCAGATCTCAGTTTAAGGGGGTGCATGTCCTGTTTTCCTAATTAGTCTATTCTGAGTTCATTTAAAAAACAAACCATGAAGACTGTCACAGCATAGGCAGCAGACTGAGCAATTAATTTCTGTACTATTCATGATCTGGTAGATATTTCTTGCTGGCGTTCCTTTGTATGTTTCCACACCTCCAGAAGGAAAATCTAATCAGGATGGTTTAAATTGCAGAGGGAGGAGGAGTCAGAGATCAAACCATGTTTGCACTTTGTTCATCACACCTGGCTTGTAATTAATAGCTAACATTTTTCTATATCATTTCTCTGCTTCTGTAGAGGCCCTTCATCCAGCAGGCCCTGCTTTAGTTCCCTCTAAAATTTTCTACACTTTTAAGGCCACAGCCCAAACTTTAAGGAGGGCAATGAGTTTCCAGTGCTAATGGACATCCTGGGCCAGTTTATCAAAAGCGCTCAGAAACCAGCAGCTCTCAAAGAAGCACTGGCCACTTTGCGGAGGAGCTTCTCATTTTTGAAAATCTGAGCCATTGCGATCTAAATTCCAGCCCTCTGTACACTCGTTTGACCCCTTAATAATTATTTCCATGTCCTGGTCCACCAGCTTCAATGAAGAAACTTGGATGAGCAGGGACAATTTACCTCCTGGTCCAGCCTCTTTGTGCTGCTGGTTTAACTCCAACCCTAACCACACATTCTTGCATGGATGTCCTGACTCCATAAGAGCAAATGGCTGGTGGGATGTACAGTGTATAGGGGTGGGGTGGGACCACTGAGGGGGCTCCTTGGGATTGAGGTCACTGGCTGCCCTATTCCAGACACCACGGCTGCCCCCTCCCCCAGATAGGCCAGGCTCAGCGGGAGTGAAAAAAAACAACAAGGAGTTGTGTGGCACTTGAAGACTAACAGATTTATTTTTTGCATGAGCTTTCGTGGGAGAAGATCCCACTTCCTCAGATGCTTTGAAGATGAGTGAACTTACAGAAAGGAATGAAACTAAATGCAAAAGGAGCACATAGATGTGTGGGTAGCCTGCACAGGATAGTGAGGTACCATCCAAAGGGCTCAAATGCTTCCAGCCAAGGAAGTCAAGTGTCTTAGATGGGGGGAGGATCTGGGGTGACACCTGGGAAATGGGGTGTCAGTGCTGCCTGAATCGCTGTGGTCACCCAAAGTTCCCATCTCTGCCCCTTTGAATCAAACAACGGAGAGGAAACCGGGACAGATGAATGAGCTGGGTCACCTTGGCAGGGAGTCAAGGCAGCATCCCTGGCCTCAATTAGACTTTCCTGACCTAGTCCCTCTCAGGACTAGCTAGCTCCCCTCCTGCAACTACAAAATTAGCTACAACCCAAGGTTGGTTCCCTGGCCCCACTGTGACTGAAACCTCCAAAGGAAATGCTGTTTCCCCTTCCCTTCTCCATTGGGCCCAGCTCAGTGGGAATGCATGCTCCACTGCTCCCAGTCCTATGCAGAAGCCTTCACAAGGGCATTTGTTCTTCCTCAGTGCGTTCCTTTGTCCTCTTGCAGTCCTGCAGAAGCACCAAGGGTTTGCATCCCATAGTGTCCGTCTTTGGAGGCCTGGTAGGGGGGTCCTTCATGGCCTGCCAGCTCCACACAAAGACCTTGTTCCTAGCATCTCTAGTCCTATTGTTTCATTGGCTTATTCTCTTTACAACTTTTTCCCTTGAAATCCTTCCCCTGTAGCTCATTGTGGGGGGGAAGGAAGGAATGAGGAAAATCAGCCTTTTATTTTTTTTTAATACGGCTTTTTTTCCCCAGTTCTAACCCTATTCCAAGAGCAGCTGCAGCTTTGATCAAACTGCATCCCTTCTACCTCCTGCTGCAGAGCAGAGTGAGAGACCCAGTAATCAGGCTGTGGAGAGGAGAGGGGAAGGTAGGGCCCTGGCGAACAGGCTGTCTCTCTGAAAAATACCTGACCAAGAAGGAAGGGCAGAGTAACCAGATCTGGCAGAAGTTCTTGGCTGTTTCAGCAGACTGGATCCAAGTAAATCCAATTAATCACTTGGGGTCAGAGCACACCACTGACACACTTACAGATTGCAATAAATCCAGGCTGCCTCTTGTAAATGTGGCTCCTGTGGTGTCCTGAGAAGAGAGGAGGGCCTGATCAGAACGAACCAAACCAAAGGCAGGACAGCACCATGGGTCAGCTCCTCCACTGGTATCTAGAGTGCCACTGACTTAACCAGCCATATCGTCAGAGCCCAGCAGCTTCTCATCAATTAACAAACCATCACTTATGGGCCAAAGAAGCACACACGAGCTGGGGGAGCAGTGACTGCAATGTGCAGAGCTCCTTGTTGCTGTGCGTGGTCAGAAAAGTCCTGGAACCAGAGGCCTTGTTTTGCTTGGGTTAAGAAAAAGGCCATTGTTGAGCCTTTCTCTTAAAACTGGCCAAAGTCCCATGACAGGTCCCATAATTTGCCTCCCTAGTCAGTTCCCACAGGCTTCATCCGGGATGACCATCTGGGCTTGTCAGTGACGGTCCAAACCACCAGAACACATTTCTTAAGCCAACGGTAATATAATTATTCCCAGGACTTCCGCTGGGTGCAGAAGACAGGCACTCTAGCACAGTGGTTCCCAGACGTTTTCCCTGCTGGACCCCATTTTCAGATCTGTTGTTTCCCCACTCCCCCCCCCCCCACAGCATGGCTGTTGCCATTTAAAAATGGTGTCCTCCCTGCAGTGTGACCTCACACGCTCTGTACGTACAGGGTCACACCACAAAGAGGATGCCGCTGTGCTTTAAAAAACGGCCCCCTCTGGACAGCATGACCTCACACCCATACAGCACGTGTGAGGTTATGCTGCATGGAGAGCACTGTTTTGCAGAGCAAAACAACTTCCCCTGTGTGACGTGACGCTGTGCATACAGTGCATGCAAGGTCATGCTGTGCAGAAGAGGACATTCTGTAAAACGGCTTCCTCTATGCACCCTCAGGCTTGCTGTGACCCCATCTGCTGATGAAGCGACCTCACTTGGGGTCACAGCACATAGTTTGGAAACTGCCGCAGGTCCTTCAAGGCAGCTGCTTGGACCAGCATGCCAGGCATTTCAAAGACTTCATACCAGCATGCCTGACTCCCCACACGTCTATACACCTTGGGGAAAGTCGGCTTCCTAGCACTCATGGATTTTATACAGATGTTTATTCTTCACAGATGACATCATCTGCATTTGGCAACAGAAATCTGCCACGTCCACCTCCCAGCTGCGATGCATTTTTGTCTTGTCCTTTTGTAAACATCAGGGCACTCATTGTTGATTAAGTGTGTTCCCATAAGCCAAATCCTCAGTCCTTACTCAGGCAAGTCTCCCACTGGAAGTTCCACAGGAGTGAAAGCTGAGCCAGGATTCAAGCTCTGACCCACTTGGTCTGAGTGGGATTTGCAGGTGCTCAATACCTTGCAGGTTCTGGGCCCTATAAAATAACTTTCCCCAGGCAGCTAGCAGATGGAAACACATCAGCACCAGGAGACTGGAGAGCAGAAGAAAAAACCCTTGGGTCAAGATGGAGCTGGAAAATCCTTCCCCGTGGGCTGCATATAAGTTATTTCCCAGCTTTCCCTCGCTGCCCTGGGCTCATTCACCATTCCCAAGAAATTATATTTTTCTTTGCTGATCTTTGATTTCCCTAGGGGTGATTAGGACTCAGTTTTGCAAAGCTTCCCTGGTGTGAGCAGTCCTTACCTTAGCTTCCGTAGGGTGAGCAAGGCCTACCCACGCCAGTGAGGGTATACATAATCTATTGGTCCCTTGTGGATTTATATCTGTGACTTAAATAGCTGGAAGACAGCCAATTGCCTCAAGGTCTGGTCTAGTGTCTGCCCCGCACTGGGAACCTGCAGGGTCTCAGGGCAGGTTTTCTAATGGTGACCTAGATCTGTGTTGGTCACAAAGGACGTTTTCCCAGCAGTGGAATCTACATAGCGGTGAAGGTTAGGAGCTGGGGGAGGTGGCAGAGGGTGAATACTCCTTGCATGGCACTGGGTTCCCCATGCAGGGATTTCTTACACTGCAGAACTGTAGCCTTCGCTTCTGCATCCCTCCCTCAGCTCTGCCTCTTCAGGGTTGCCTCATAAGGACTGTAATTTCTGCAATTGTCTCCATGGAGTAGTTCTGCATCTGTTTTGGAGATTCAGGCGGGCTCTAAACCTTCCCCCTCTGATGCATCTGCCCAGCTACTCTGACTGGTTTAGGATTTGCGCCTAAGAAGCCAATCTCATAGGACACTCCTGAATTAATTCCTAGTTGAACGAGAGCAGATATATTAGAAGAACATTCCATTTAATTTTAAAAGAGCTCATAAGGTAGAATCCACCATGTTCCTTGGTGGGTTTATCCCATTCTCTCTTCACTGTTAAATGTTTCCATCTTATCTCTAATCTGAATGTATGTAGGTCTTAAGGACCAAGAATCAGCACTTTGGCCTGTCTCCATTATGTATCTACACAGGGCAGATCTACACTAGCAGTGCAATAGTGCTGCACTGTTACCTCTGTGCCTGTGAAGCACATCTGGAGAAGGTGCTGTAGGCTGACAGGAGAACACTGTCCCGTCAGCATAATTACTCCATCTCCGCAAGAAGCAGAAGTTTTATCGGTAGCAGAGCGTCTCCCACTGGCACAGCCCTGGTGTAAATACTGCTTAGAGTGCTCTAAGTTGTGTTGCTCGAGTGGTTTCATGCCCCTAAGCGAGACAAGTTAGATCAATTTAAGCAATAGTGTAGATGTGGCCATAGAAAAACATCCCAGGATTAGCACAGGATTAGCTCTAGTGGAGACAAGGCTCTGCCATCCTGGACTTTTTTGTCATTGACAGTGTCCATGAACCCTGCCTGATGCACCAATTAATTGTCAATCACCACATCTAATTGACCATGGGATGGTTTCCATTTGATCTGCTTTTAATCACTTGATTTGAACCATTCAGCTGTTGTCATTTAACTGTCTCTATGTTTAATAAACCTGCCTGTTCTGGTTTATTGACGAGTTCCTATTTGATCAGCTCCTGTTAAATTGATTGGCCTCCTGCATCACACAGCCAGCTACAATATTCACTGGCTTGTGTCTTCTCCATGAACCTTTTTTCTGTCTGACCTTTAATTACTGGTAGCCTCAGCTGCTCAAAAGTCATGAGCCCAGCACTCAAAAATCATGAAAGGCAACTAAAAAATAATGCTGTCTGGACTTTTTTTTCATATGAGTGCTGGGTTTTTAGTCTTTGGGGCTCATATTTTCCAGCTTTCTCTGCACCTGCAAGGGCAAGAAATTTATTTATGTTCAGCAAAGTGGAGGGTCTCACCTAATCACCTGACTCCAGAAGCATGAACTTTAAGGAAAAAAACCCCATATTACAAGAGTAATATATCACATCTCATCAGAGTTGGTAACACTGTCTCATTTCTCTGACCCCCAGGGCTATTTAAGTTTCAATTAGACTTCAAGGGGGAAGGACCTTTTCACAGCCCATGGCAGCCTCAGGGGACTTTCCGTGGGTTGGGAGACCCTGTCAGGACTGACTCCTTTGTTAGTGTCTGTGGAGCCTTTAGACCGGGAAGAGCCCATGAGGACAGATGCTAGTCTAAGCGCTGCTGTAAGGGATAATGGTGAGTGGAGTCTGTATTTGGGGTGATACGGACATATTTCACAATGGCACACTGGTGGGGGCAACTGGTGCAGGCAGAAACTCTTTGGGGGAGCTACGTTCTAGGATAAACTTAGGTTCTGCTGTTTATCTCTTTGGGGTAACTATTTCTTTGCCCTCAGATCCTTTGCCTGTTGCTGCCGTTTGCTACTGCTGCTTTAGGCCCCCAGGCTTAGCTCAGCAAGTTCCTGCCTGACTCTGGCTGTAGTAGGATTACATCCAAAAGAACAAAGGCAGCAAGTAACTGGTGGGTGTATGGTGTAACATTTTCCAAGAAGCCCTGAAGGGAGACAACTCCAGCGCTGCACATGGGAAATCCTGCTCTGGCTGCCTCACTCTGTTGACTGCCTGGTATTGTTGCTTTTGTGCCCTTAAACAAGAACTCTGAAAGACAAGCAAAGAGCAACTGCGCCCTCAGGCAATACATCTGAACTCCATTACCTCTGGGGCCCCCATTGATGTAAAATCCCACCGCTGACACCAGTGCACTTTTGTTACTTAACCATTAGTGATAAAGGGCCCCAACTCACCTGCAGCTCTTCAGTGAGATTTAATGGAACAAAATAACCTCTCTTTCAATCCTTGGCAAACAAGGGCAGTGTCAGATGGTGAACTCTGTGCTTTGTAAGGGGCTGAGTAAATCAAAGGCACAATACGAACAGCCATTGATCATTTATTTCCTTCTGCTTTATTACTTCCCCAAGACAGACACCACCAAAGGATAAAAGAAGAATGAGGTTGTCGAGTGAATACCTAGTTAATTCTTCATTCCAACGATTGCTTTGGACAAACCGAGCCTTTTAAGATATCTATCTGATCTTTATAACCAAGACAGCAGGAACAAAGAGGCCAAGGCCATGTGTGGGAGAATGGGGAGAGATGTTCCCTGATCTGAATGTTGACAAGGCATTGCTCCTAGTCTCTGGGACAGATTTACTGCAGGGATAAACAGGTAAGATTCCACTGGCGTCTGCCCAATTACACCTCCAAGAAACTCAGAAATATTCTACATATTTCAGGTTGGGATGGATGGCTCTGATAGCTACTAAATCTCCATTCATTTTTGCATTTCTGTGATGATGGAGATTTTTCTCTCTCAGTGCAGAGCATCACTTGAGATCACTTCACCTGGCCCTGAAAGGCAGCCATCTTTGAAGGGCAACACAGCAGCTCTTTAAGAGCAAAAGTCACCCCCTGAAGGGAAACCAGCACAAGATCTGTACACTTCCCTTTTATATAAACCCTCAACATGGGAAATCATATTTTCTGTGCAATTTGAGGGTGTGCTGAGACACCAGACTTGAGAGAGACTTGTCTGGTCACACTCGCCAGCCTTCATCTTTAGGCCTCATTAGAGCCCTAAATTTTTGAAAATTCAAAATGAATGTGGGTGCCCAACAGGCATGCCCTAAAGCAGAGGTCTCAAATGCACAGCCCCTAAAGCTATTTCTTGCAGCCTGCAAGGACTCTATTGTAACCAATAATTGCAATATTGTTGTATGAAAAGGTTTCAGTGGTGTGGTCCTCCGGCTAACATAGTAGTCCTCATGTGGCTTTCTACGAGTCTTCATGTGGGCCCTCCTGGTGATCTGAGTTTGAGACCCCTGCCCTAAAGCGACCAGGTTTCAGAGAGCACCGAGTGCCCCTGCCCTCAGACAACCAGGCACCTTTCAAATGTCACAAGTTGGGCACCCAAAATCACTCCATGCTTTTGAAATTCACCTGCCATAGCCAGAGGCAGGGCTGAGAGGAGCTTCTGGAGCCAGGATACATCAGATACAAAATATAAAGGGAGCTGGGAAAGCTCTAGACTGGAATGACATGGGCTGGGCTGGGTCCGGATATTGTATCTGGGGAGCAAGAACTGCCCCAACTCTCCCCCATTAAAATGCTTGAAATGGAGGCACTCCTTGGGGGATTTGTGTTCAGTAACCACAGATGCCTCCTTGCTCTGCAGGTTACAGGCTGAGGAGACATAGTCCTAGCCCTTCACGCCATTTATCCTGCATCTGCCTTTCCCCTCTCTCCTCCGCCTGCAGGTCTCTGCACCCATGTCTAAAGCACCTTCTCCCTTTGTTTAACCCCTTCTAAAATAATACTCTACAGCAGCCCTTAAAGATTGCACATCCAATCGAAACAGAGGGTGACCGTGTCCCTGCAATGCAGAGCCGTCTCCCAGTAACTCTGGTTTTGGGCAATATGGAGACTGCAGTTGAGTTGCTCGGGATTTGTTACAAGCTGGGTACCCCCAAGGACTAAGAGAATCTGAAGAGATGAACCAAAGGGGGAAAAGAGCACTCACTCCTGAACTGGCACTTGGGCCTCTTCTGACCCGAGCTGAAGGAATAGATCTGTGCAGTTTGAAAGCTCCTCTCACAGACAAAAATTGGTCCAGCAAAAGTTGTTACCTCACCCACTCTCACTAAACACCCATGTTGATACTTAGATGCCAAGTGAAAGAGCATTGCACAAGATGCTCCCACCCCGATTTACTCAAACAAACCCCACATCCCTTTTCTTCATTCGTCACCTGTGCTTGGATCTGACCTCTGGATGCTTCCTACTCTGCACTTTCAGTTCCCCCATGGGCACTGCTTGCCTAGTTGCCCTGACAACTCCAGGGAGTGCATGAAGTTTAACGCAAACACTGGCAAAATATAGTTGGCAAGATTCCCTAGGAGAGCTGTGACATGCCAGCCAAAGACATGTTCAGTTCATGATGCAGCGCTCACCAACCCTCCGTGCCTAGCAGACATCTACATAAAATTTTGTTTCAGGTGAAACACTGGCTGAATTCTCAGAGCAGTCAGTGGAAAGGAAATTAGTCATCTTGGTACTGGCTACCGCATCAGAAACTGTGCAAAACAAAGCTCTCATACTAGCCTGTGTAAAACAAACAAGGAGTCTGGTGACACTTTTAAATACTAACAAATTTATTTATTGCATGAGCTTTCGTGGGAGAGGATCCCACTTCATCAGTCGCTTGAAGATGAGGGAACCTACAGAATGGGAGGAGGCAGTAAATGCAGGGAAATGTGTCACAGGATCTGGTCAGACTGTAACAGCAAATCAAAGCAGTTTGCCCATATACCTGCACAATAGACACCATCATAGGACCTAATCAAGCCACCTACTCCATGAAGGGCTTATTCACTGCTCATCCACTAATGTGATTTATGCCATCATGTGCCAGAAACGCCCCCACACCTTATACATTGGACAAGCAGGACAGCCTCTGCACAAAAGAATAAATGGACACAAATCTGACAGAAATCACAACGTTTAAAAAACAACAGGGGAACACTTCAATCTCCCTGCTCGCTCCATTGATGATTTGTTAATAGCTGTGCTCAAACAAATGGATAACAAAGTGAAGCTGCCTGTAGTAACAGTAGTATTGTGAGTAAGACATGAGAAGTGAATCGTCTGCTCTACTCAGCCCTGATTAGGCCTCAGCTTGAGTACTGTGGCTAGTTTTGGGCACCTCATTTTGAAAAGGATGTGGAGAAACTGGAGAAAATCCAGAGAAGGGCAACAAAAATGATGAGAGGTCTGGAACGTTTGACCTAGGAAGGAAGATTGAAAGAGCTGGTTTTTTTAGTCTAGAAAAAAGGAGGCTGGGCGGGGGCATGGTAACAGTTTTCAAATACCTAAAAGGTTCTTATGAGGAAGAAGGAGAAAAATTATTCTCCTTAATAACAGGTTATAGGACAAGAAGTTTAAATTACAGCAAGGGAGGTTCAGCCTAGACATTAGGAAAAAATTCCTAACTGTTTGAGTGATTAAACACTGGAATAAATTGCCTCGGCAGGTTGTGGAATCTCCTACATTGGAGGTTTTTAAGAGCAGGTTAGACAAACACCTGTCAGGGATGCTTTAATAGGGGTACTTGGTCCTGCTAGACTCAATGACCTCTCATGGTCTCATCCAGTTTCTGTGATTCAAAGAGAAACTGCAGAATTGGAATTCATATTCAAATTTGACTCCACGAACTCCGAGCTGAATAAAAACTATGGGTTCTTTTTCCATTACAATGGGTAATTTTGCCACCCAGCCACCTCCCTGCCAATTGCTGTACTCCACTGCTTGAATCCTAACTGCTCTGATTTGCTGTTACATCTGGCCTTATCCCATGACTTACACTTCCTTGCATTTATTTTCCTCCCTTTCTCTAAATTCCGCATTTTCAATCATCTGACAAAGCAGGTTTTTTCTCCCACGAAAGCTCATGTGATAAATAAATTTATTAGTCTTCAAAGTGCCACCAGACTCCTTGTTTGTTTTACTGGACTAGACTAACATGGCTACCCCTTTGGACATGTTAGCTATGTCACAATGTCACATGGCCATTGTGGGAGGAATGTCAGAAAATGGTGGTGACACTTGCTAAAATAACAGATGGACAGGCCATGAAGCAGCTCATTATAAAGGCAAGATCCTCAATCCTGAGACTTTAATGTTAGGACCCAAACAAGTAGCTAATTGTCAAATACTCCATACAGCCGAGGTGGCTATTCAACTATATAGGAGTTCTACACAAATCTCATCTCTGAATTTTCAGTTACTTTTCTAGATGCCTAAATACTGTTTAACACCCAAGTATGGATTTCTTGGCCAAAGCTTTGTTTCTTTAATTCTTTTCAAATGGAGTAATATTAGGGGGTCTGGATGGCTCCATGGAGTGTTGTCATCTTCTGAGCCAGGCCAGGTTGGCAGTAACTAAAGAACAAGATGTCTCCTAGCTCCCTAGGCTTTTACTCTATGCCCACTCCTGTGGCAACATCCAGAAACTCAGGTATTTAATGATGGGGACAAGCAAAGCTAACAGCAGGTTAGTGACCAACAGCTGGTAGTTCAGGTTCCTGGGGGGGCTGTTGGCCACCTGCAAATGTGCCCCACAACTGGCCCCATTAGTGATTAGTGACAGCCTCCATAAAGAAGACCCGGATGGATGTAGAATGGAGCCTGAATGGTTCCTCCAGGCCTGGGCTGAGGCTCATTGCTGGGCAAAGCATATATGATGGCCACCATTTTGGCCAACACACTGGCCATTGAACCAGGAACCGCTGGAGCTAGAAGCATGAGCTGCTCACTTGACTAGAGCAATAACAGACTTATAGCCTCTGTGGGGTGGGCACAGTGAAAGACATGTAAGATCTTACTATCTGGTACCCCTTGCACAGTCATAGCCCATGGACATTGCCCCAAAAGCTTTCAGTATAGGTCCTTCAGTCAATCCAAGTAGGTTCATTCATCAGCTGTGGTTCGTGGCCTTTCCATCTCCTGGACTTCAAGGAGAGGGTGGGCTCGGGACACAGGGGAATGCAGATCAGTAAGCAATCTTGGGCATTAGGTACTGTTTTCTGCTGTGAATCCTGGACCATGCCTATGCCCTGTGAGTCACTGATACCCTATCTCAGAACCTACCAATGTGTGGGGTATTTCCAGTGTTTTGGACTCTGTCCAGTTCCCCATTAGAGCAATGAGTGAAACTTTTTTCTACTCTTTGCATCCTGGGCAGCCAATAAACTACTCCAAGGTGCCTTGGACTGAGATGGGTTCGGTCCCCAAAACCAGCCTCTCTGTTGCTTTATGATAATTATTTCATTTTAGACAACAAATCCTGCATCATTGCAGGGGGTTAGACAAGATGAACCTTGTGGTCCATTCTGGCCATATGGTTTGAGAATTCTAATTATGAAAATGAAATAAACTTAGCAGTTTCCTGTTCTTAGTCACTGGTGGGTGTCTTGTTTAGATCCAAGGTAAAAAAAAAAATCTTACATTATTTTTCAAAGACAAGAATAACATAGCTTTAAAACTGTGTTTCAATTCTCAATTCATTTAGTTTTAATCCCAAGATTAAACATTCGTTTGCTAAAGAAGTTTGGAAGACTGACCAGTTAATTTAAAAAGGACTAGTGGGGAGAGTGTGGATATATCTTCAGACAGCAGTAGAGATGACAGTCTCTCCTCCCTTCATGGTGGTACAGCTGCTATCTTTAAAACTTGGTTTTTATTGTAAAAATCCTCTGTACGTGATGGGGACGTAAATGATTCCCCAAATTCCTCACACTTTACAACTGATATCTGGTAAACTGGCATGGTAGGATTTAAAATAAGAGACTTCCTTACAGCTAATGTCAACAGCATGCTAACTTCCAATAAATAGAAAGGTCTATTATTTGAGTAAATGTAATAGGAAAAATTGGCAGAAAGGGTAGGTGCATCATTCAGCAGTGCTTTTCAGCACTTTTTAAAGACAAATGCTAAAGGCATCATGTGGGAAAAAAAGTATTTGATTCCTGATATGGGACTAGAAATAAATAAAGCCCATTGCTAAAATTTCCGTAGGTTTTGTAAAAGCCTGTGATAACGTTATGTGCACCTGCCCTTTGACTGGCAATTCAGCTCTGATTAAATACTTCAATATAGAAATGTTTTCAGCAAAGCTCAGGAAAATCTGCTACAATTAAATAGTCATAGATAAATACATAAAAATGCCATATTCAGTGTGTCAGAAAAACAGATTAATCTTAATACACTGTGTGTGATTCCCCAAGAGACCCCATAGCTGAATTGCTTTTGCTTGGCTCAGCCAATGCAGCCTGATCCATAAGCCTCCAGGACATAGGGTCAGGTCATTTAGCAAATAACAGTCAGGGGCTGCAGCAGCTTCTTGAGGTTTCTGGGATTGTGGGTTATCTTGTCACCCACCTGCCCAAAGGGAGAGAGAGACCTGCTTGTCGTACATTGAATGTCGGCTCTGTGATACCCCTACTCTGTTTCCTAGTCAAGCTGTCTCTTCAGGGCTCTACCTGCCTTTTCTTTCCCTCTTGAAGAGCATGGCCACATCACTGGCCACTCACAGACATTACCAGAAAGGTTATTCCCAGAGGGCAAATTAAGAAAATCTCCCTGTTATTTTTTTAAGTCAAGCTCACAATTTCTGAGCACATAAACCCAACTGTTACAGAAAAATGTCATGTGTGTTTGGAGTAAAATATAACATTTGTAGAAGCACAGGAAAGACTGAGGTGTTCCGATGTGCTGGTACAGGGCTACACAACAGCTTCCAGGAAGTGGAGACAGCTTCTCCCTTCCCCTTGAAACAGCTTGGGGAATTTATGTAGGCAAGATGGACCTGACCCTCGGGCCACTGAAATCAGTAGAAAGATTCCTGTTGCCTTTGGAAAAGGTTCTATAAAGGCAGATATGACAACATCTGTCTGGTCCTCCAGACGTAGCATCCACATTCTTTAGGGATGCAGTCTGGCAACTTTAATAACCACAAGGGACCAGGCCTATATCTTTCTCACCCCCCCAAATGTCCCATTCTTTCACTCCATGCTGGAGCACCAGCGTAGGGCTAAGTGAGGGTATGTCTACACTGACGGTGTCAGTTCAGGCTTCTGGGAGCAGATCACGGTGAGTATGAACTTGCCAAGCTACTCCCAGAAGCCAACCCTGGAACTCCTGGGGGTCCGGGGGCATAAGAGAAAGGCAACCACAAGCAATGTGCGGTCAGCTTCCCCATAATGCGTAACGGCAGCTTACAAAGTTGCCGCCATTTATGCAAGGAATTTTACATGCCTTGTGTAAACCGTGGTCAACTGCTGCTGAAAAAGCCCTAAGTATAGACTAGGGCTGAGAAACTGCACCCTCTGCTGAAGATCTGACACCACTTTCTGCATCTTCCCTCCCTGGGGTTTCCTTTGAGGTCTCCTTTTCGATCTGTTTCTCTCAGATCTCTTGCCAGCTGCAGGTGCAAGCACACAGCACAACCCCTCAAAGTCTCTGTAACAGCTTGTGCATTTCTTATTTATGCAACAAAAAAATGTTAAAATATGAATGTAAGCGAAAGTGGCTACATTGTGTTTCATTGTCCCCAAACGTCTGTTTGCCGCAGGCTCCACCATGGCTGTGTTTCCCTGTGTATCCAGACAGGCCCCTGCGTGCAGATACAACCGACTGCGTTCCTCAGCCAAGATCCAGCCGTGGGCACTTTCTGGTGCCTGTGCGTGTCTTTGGAGTCTCAAGGGAATCCCCATGAGTCATGATGGGAGGAAGGTGTTACTGGGAAGGTGTCTCTTTGCCTCCGCATCATCTTGGAGAGAAGGTGCTAGGGTTGTTTTGCTTCATGTTCTCTAAGTGACAATCCAGTCATCAGAAAGAGCAGTTGTAACCTTTGCGTGGGCTGGAATTAATTCATTAGCCCCTCTTCAGTGCCTAACACAGAGAAACCCCTGTAGAAAGCAGCTGGAGAGCCAAGATAGTCTGTAAAAGGACTCACAGCAATGATTGCTTAGAGTTACCACTTACATTGAAAAAATACTTAGAATAAAGATAAAAATAAACTTTATTAACTACTATCTTAACAAATCTTATTCTAAGAAACCAACAAGAATCTAAACAGAACAATTCCCACAGAAACATTGTAGGAATGAAACCCAAGAGCTCCAGAGGTCAGGTGAAGTCACCCTTATCTCAGTTGCAGTCTTTCAGTCCTTGAGGCTTGAATGCAAACAGAAGCAATCCTCATCCTCTCTGGCTGCAGGAATCTTCAACTGGAATCCATGAAGTCCTTTCTTTCTTCTCTTCAACCAGCACCATGCAGTCAGGTTACTGGTTATCCAGCTCTCAGTCGCACAAGAGAAAACTCCCCTGCAAAATAGTCCAAAGCACGGAGGAAACATTCTGCAGTTCACTTCTGGCTCAGCTCCTTTCACTCAATCACAGAGCAGCGTGGACTCTGCTGGTCTCTGTGGTTGCTCCTCTCTGGCCTGCTCCTCTCAGGCATCTCACTCCAGCAACAATAGAAGACTTTGTGGAAGATGCTCAAAATGCTACCACCCCCTATTACCAGAAAGTTCTGGTTTCTGGGCCGCTAAATCTGCCCAGCAATGTAACCCAGCCAAAAGAGATTCCTAAACAGATTGTTCCTTTTAGGCATATTGGTTACACAGTCATCTTGCCAATCCAAGTGCTTCTAAATAGTTGCTAGATGAAGTCCATCGTGGTGTAGGCAGAGACATCTCCTCTGGCTACAGTGAAGGAGTAGCCACTGAATTCAGCTGTAGAAGGCCATCACGGGCAGACTGGGCCCTGACTCCCTTTTGGGCCAGCCACCCTGTGACAAATCTAGTCCCCTCTACTCAGTTGGCGCCTGGGTCCCTGTCCCTCTACCACAATCCTTCAATAGACTACCGCATTTTGCAAGTGCTATAGAGACTGGCTGTTAGCATCTGAGTGTTGTAACTCCCTTCGACACCCTACACAAAGGCATGGGAGTGTTGCGGACACTGGACTGAACAGCAGTAGCTCAGGGGTAGGCTACCCCCGGCATGTGTCCCAAGAGTGGCACGAGAGCCCATTTAGACTGGCACGCAGCACCCTCTTGAATGCCACCGAAATTGTGGCTCCTGCCACTGAAAGCCACCCCAGGCAGCTTCTTTCAGGGGCAGCTGGGGCACCGAGGGTCCCCACCATGCCCATGTTCCAGGCATGGTGCAGAAAGAAGATGCCTGGAACGGCTTCTCTTCATGGTGTGCAACTGCAAGGAGCCACTCTGGGTAGCTTCTTTCCTCAGGGTGCCTAGGGACCTGCCAAGAGGAGCTGCTCCAGGCAGTTTTTTTCCATGGTATCCCTGGGGACCCCTGTCCCCAAGGCATGCTGCCAAGAGGGACCACTACAGGCGGCTTCTTTCTGCAAGTGACTCCTTTCAGCGGCATGCCAGGGAAGCTCCCCTCCCTGCCCCCCAACCTCCAGCCATGGCTGCCACCAAATTTTCAGGCAGCCACCACTTTTATTTCTATGGAGAGAGCCACTGGCACCGGCTGATAGTTGAGGAGGAGGGGCTGGCACAGGGGTCAGCAAAGGTAGCTGACCCCTGCACTAGCTACTCTACATCTCTGCCAGCCAACCACAGAACTTAGTAGGTCGTCCGCTCACCCAAGTCTGCTAGCCTCAGTGTGTCTTTAAAAGTCTGCCTGCACGTCTCTTGTAAATGCAGATTGTCAGTGGTTTAAACCTTTCTCTTCCTGCATGTAAATGTGTTTTGGGCCAGGACATCATCTGATGGGTTTGTCCGGCAAGGCAATTTTCCCTCCAGCAAAGTTGGGGCAGAAGGATATTTGGTCATTTGAATTATCACTGAGCAAATAGCGAAGGTGAAGGGCTTGAATCTGCAAACCCCACCAGGCCACAGCTCTCTGCCACATGCGCTCCCTCAAGAGCTCTCACTCGCTGACTGCATTACTCTTTTGACTTTCCACTCTGATGTTCCCAGCTCTCCCCATGGCCTTGCTCCAAGCTATTTCCTCTGATCTCCTACCTCCTCCCTGCACACCCACTCATTCTATTCCTCCAGTCTCATAGACTCTAAGGTCAGAAGGGACCAATATGATCATCTATTCTAGTCTGACCTCCTGCATAATGCAGGCCAGCTATTAGCAAAGAAAGAGCTAACCTTGGAACGAAAGAAAAAGGACCATCTTTGAGTAGAGTGTGTTTGTTTGTTTTTTAAATTTCTCCTTGTATTTCTGAGATTTGAAAATTCAAACTTTTTCAAACTGCAAAGCTCAGGGCTCAGGCCATTTCTCCCAGTTGGCTGAAAAGAAAGGAAAAATTTTAACAAAAATGTTTATTTTTTTATTTCCCCCATTTCATGGAACTTTCCAAACTACGTTTTTTTGACCAGCCTCATTGGTAAGGAATTTCTCACCTGGCTCAAAGCTTTCTTCAAGTGCTGCTCACATCATTCAGTTCGAGGTGTCTACGTGCCGCAATGCCCAATTGGCTGGAAAGCTTTTGCCCTAGCCTGTCAGAGCAGGGTCAGTAGCCAATGGCCCCTGTGTCCACTCCCACAGCTACATATACGGCCCTGACCCTGATCCTCCCCAGATCCTTTCTCTGCCCCCAGCAATGGTACCGAACAGCCTGCTCTTATGTTTCTGCAAGCACCTGTCTATTCTGCTCTGTTTATAAGCCAACTGTTCAACCTAGAAGACCTCTTTGTGGACATTGTCCCGCTATAACCCAGTGTTCCCACCGAGTCCTCACAGCAGTCAGAGCTTGAACACCGCTCCCATCCGCCGCCTATCACACCGGGCTTCAAACCCTGTGTCAGCTGTGGCAAGGCCTTCTCAAGGGATGACCCCCACAAGGAGTGCCTAAAATGCCTGGGTGAACTCCACTGGGCAGACAAATACTCAATCTGTCTGTCCTTCAAGCCCAGGACCCAGAAAGACAGAGAGCAGAGGCTCTGTGCTATGGCTGTCGAGCAAGCACTGCAGCCTGTCCACAGCACATCAGGGACTTCTACAGAGCCACCAACACCAGTGCCAGATCAGCACCGGCGTCCTCTTGGGGCCGCTCCCCAGCAGAGCAACGAAAACTGAGCTCGGGATCGATATCGGCATCGAAGCACCGGTGCCGCTCTTGCTCTCCACGGCCAAACCCATTTGGGGGCAAGGCCTGGAACTCTTACGGGTGCCCTCGACACCGGAAGCCTTCAAAGCCACAAAGACCTTTACTGTTCCTCCCGATGCCCACGCTCCCCAGATCCCCAAAGCCAAGGGGGAAGCCTGCCTTTTTGTCAAAGACGTTGGCTGCCTTGGAGCAGAGTCGATCACTGACTGTTCCGGTACCACAGCCGCCTCCAGGTCACTGGGCACCAGAGCGCAAGGAGCTTGGGCTACCACCTTCATCCCCGGAAACCTCCAACACCGAGACAAGGAACTGGCAACACTTCCTCCCACCGGCACCATGGGAGCTGGCACAGAAGCGTGGTTGCAAGCGCTCTCCTTCCATGCCAAGGTGCTGTAGTGCTTCTCCAGTGCCTGCCACCCCGGCACCTGTCTCAACCGGTCCTGCCTCCCCGGTGCCGACTACACTCGCTCAGCACTGCTGGAGAGACCGCACCCCTAGGTGCAGGGAATTGGCACCACGTTCCCTCAGGGAGCACTCTAGCCTATGGCCAGACCGGATCTCACGCTACGGGCCCCCGGTACCAGGCTCTGCCCAGCACCTCCCTCTTAGACCCTCTGAAGAAGAGTCTGCTCCCAGCACCATTGGGCCTAGATGTAGCGGCACAAGGTCACACTTGTCCTCTTCCCCAGACAAGGCTGTGAATCCTAGGCCCCTGTCCTATAGGGAGAACCCATGTGCCCATTTCGACCTGGGTCGCATGGCAGCGAACCTGGGCCTAGAGGTGGAGCCCATCAGAGAGGACCTAGATCCCCTCTTTGATCTTGGTGCCGCTGCAAGAAAGTGTTCACGGCCTTGCAACGGCATGCTGGCAGCCCCCGCCTCAATTCCACCGGTATCTAAAATGGCAGAATGCAAATACCATGCGTCCCCCCGGGAGGTTTGCGTTCCTGGTCAACCACCCTACACCAGGTACCAGTGGCATCACTGGGGGAGGACTCCGGAGGCCTCAGCCCCCTCTGAAACTCAGGGCCAGCCCCTGAGCAGTGCACCACTAAACTGCACGGTGGTGCAGCATCATGCCCCTGTGCAAGAAACACAGTCTTCCAGCCGGTAGGGAGCTGCCCCCAATTGGGCATGGCAGTTTTTCAAACTCCCGCCCTGGCCTAAGCCTGCTCTGAGCATGCTCAGAGCAGGGTCCTGCTGGCACCCTCAGCCCCTGCTGCAGGGGCGTTGCTGGTGCTGGGCACACGGGGCCCGTGCCCCGAATCCCGGCGCCAGTGCTGCAGGTCTGGTAGGGCCCTGCCTCTCCCGGTCGGGCTGGGGATCCAGGCCCAGCCACTGGCAGCTGCGGTGGCCGCTCCCGGCCCTGCCCCAGTTGGGGGCGTGGCCTACGGCCAGGGGGCGTGGTCTCCAGGTAGGGGCGTGGCCTGGGCCAGCGTCCTGGGTCCCAGGATGCTCCTGCCCTGCTGCAGCCCTGCTCTCCCTCCGGCAGCCAGGTAAGGGAGCTGGAGCGGGGGAGTCCAGCGGCAGGGTGCAGAGGAGGGGGGTCGGTCTGGGGCAGCAGGGACCAGCAGCAGGACCGGGGAGTTAGGGACGGACTTGGGGAGGGTCACTGGGGGGGTTGGGAAGGGCTTGGGGAACCAGTGAGGGGGAGGAAGGGAATGGATTGGAGCCCCAGCGGCCAGTGTGTGCAGGGACCCCCCCCCCCAATATGGATGTGTAGTGACGCCCCTGCCAGGTTCACGGGTTGTAGAAACCATCAACAGACAGGAGAGGGAGGGACAATCAGCTCTAACCCCAAGATCCAGGAAAGCCAAGAAGCTAGATCTCTTTGGGAGGAAGGTCTATTCAACCTCGGCCTTCCAGCTCCACATTGCCAACCACCAGGCACTGGTTGGGCGATACAATCTTAACCTGTGGGAGTCCATGCGGCGCATCGAGCCCTATTCCCCCAGGAACACCTGGGGGACTGTGACTCAATGTTAGAGGAGGGCATGCTGACCTCCTGTGATGCCCTCATGACCACCTGAGGTGCCTCTGACATGGCCAGCTGCAGGGTCGCCTCAGCCATCATCATGAGGAGAGCAGCCTGGCTACAAGAGTCGAGTCTGTCACAAGAAATGCGGCAGGCTATACAAGACCTTCTTTTAGAGGGGAAGTCACTATTTATGGAGGTAACCAACTCGATGATGCATAGCATGAAGGACCCTAGAGCCACCCCACAGTCTCCGGGCATGCACACACCCCAAGTAGCCAGACACCCTGCCAGGCTACAACAATCCTACCAGCAGTCTCATCAGCGGGTGCGCCAAGGGTCTTCCCCGCAGAGGTCAAGGAGAATGGGGATCCAGACCCCATTCACCTTCTCAGACATCCCACTAGGGCGCTGAGAACATTCCCCACCCCCAAACATGCTTGCCCCGAGCTGGGGGGGATTTCTCCTCTATAATATCCAGCCCCTTCCTTGAGGCCAAATTAGCCCACCCTTACATCAGTGGTCCCCCATCACATCAGACCTCTGGGTCCCAGACTCGGGACCCAGGGAACAGCCTCCTTAAACTGTGATGTTGGGCCAAAGAAATTGCCCCCTCACCAAAGATTTGGGATCCCTACCCTCCCCCTTTGGGGCAGCATTCAACTACTAATCATCAATTGACGGAGCCCTCAAGGGGGGGAATAATGTTAAAAAAACTCCAACAAAATAGGTGAGAGAGAACAAGGGAACAGAGATAAAGAAAGGGTGATTTCTACCTCCCACTGCAACCTACAAACTGCGGGATCAGTGACCATCCCTGGTTGAAATCCCAACACATACGCCTTAAAACTTGGGGATGGGTCAGTGGCCTCGAGCCCAAAGACACTTAGTGCATTGAGCTACGCGGCCCCCCCCCAGCCCCACTTGGAGGCCAGGGGCTCCTAGCAGATGCCTAGTACTCACTCTTACTCACTGGAGAAAGCGAGGGGAAGAATACAACCCTTCTCTGACCCCAGGCCAAGGGGGGAAAAACCATATGACAGTTGTGACAGCATCTGCCTACCCACATACTGACGCGAGGGACGGGGGGGGATCAGGGTCCAGGCTGTATATATAGCTGTGGGAGCGGCAGAGGGGGCATTGGCAACTGACTGTGCTCTGAAAAGCTAGGGCAAAAAGCTTTCTGGCCAATCGTGTGCTGCGGCACGTAGACACCTGTATCTGAATGTATGTGAGCAGCCCATCTTGAAGAAGGACAATTACACAGATAACCCACCATTATTCACCTCTGCACCCAGAATGAGAGTTCTCCATTGCATTTCAGTTTCATCTGCCACTGTTCAAATACACCATATTCCATGGCTTCTCCTATCTTTTCAGTTCTGTTATAGGAAATTGGCAGCACCCTGGTGGCACGCTGGTACCAAAGAGCCATGCGAAATAAAATACATTATTCAGAACTTATGTTGCTTTATCTTAATATTCCCTCCCTCCAGTCTCTAAATTAATAATAACTCTGGGCCATATTCCAGGTGTCCTCCCCCATCCCCTACTTAACGGAGCTTACACGCACTGCCAAATGATTCCATGAACTCCTGTTTCTGCTATGGAAACTGTCCTGCTTGGAAACTTTAAGACTCTACCCCATAAAAGCTGAAGCTTCCTTCCTGCTCTCTCCTTACCATCTTTCTATCACCAATTTCAAGACACATAGTCCAAAGGTAATATATGCAGGGAGGCTGAAGAGCAAAGGGTTCCTCCTTTCTTCCACCAGGACGGTCATCCTAAACATCAGAGATCTCCCCATATTGTCACACAGTGCCTCTGAGCGAAATCTTAGGTGTGGGAAACAAACCTGGAGCTGCTGGCTCTTCAAACACAACCCTCAACTACGTGAGTTAAACTCAGCTGTCAGCCAATGCTAGAGCAAGCTCAAGCTCTAGATGTTTCCCAGCCAACCTGCATGGGCAAAGAGCAGCACACAGCATGGGGCAGGGGGCACGACACAAACCAAGAGACCCAAGTAGTCACAGGGTCCTTAGATCAACAGCACACAGGCAAGCTCTGAGATAAGGCAGTGGCAGCGTTACCCCTAGTACCACTCTTAGCATTTTCGTGGGAGATGGATGCTGAAGGAGGTCACCAGAGCCTACTACAGCTCCACCTGAGAGCGCCTCGCTCATGGTGCAGAAGGGAGAAGTCCCAGAGCACCAGGAGGGGTGGAGGGCATGGGGACCAGAGAGACCACCTCCCATAGACAGTCGCATGGGTGGTTGGGAGGTGAGGCAGGCATCCACCACCCTCTGGGAGATCTCCAGGGTTTTAGCAAAGGAAGGAAGGCACTCAAGCGGGCCTATATGCCCGGAAGAGACAGGTAGCCCCGCCCCTTAGGCCCTGCTGGGCATGCTCCAGCAGCTGCCCAGGGATAAAAGGCAGCAGTTCGCCCCAGTCAGGGACAGACTGGTGGAGGGAGCAGATGTATGTTAGAGGCTCCTTCCCAGAGCATAGCCTGGCCTCTACCTTAAAGGAGCAGCCTATTGGGACTCTAGAGATGCTGACCGCTGAAAGTGTTGCTGAGCAGGGTGTACTAGGCCAGGAAGATCCTGGGACCCAGGCCAAGGAAGTAGCGTAACCAGATGGACACCAGGGAGCCAGAAGGGGGAACATCCTCCTACCTCGGCCTCAGGTAGGAAGCAGCCCAGGTCAGTGTTTATGGGGCTGAGCCTTAATATGGTTGGTGTATGGTGGTCTGGATCCCCACCGACTGGGCCAAGACCCACAGCACCCCCTGGGCTGGGGTTCAGTGGAGTGGGAGGGCCTGAACCCCCCTACCTGGGTCTATGACCCTTTGGGGGCACACTGCCCTGTTTTGAAGGGCCGGTGACTATTGACTCTAGCCGCTGGGCTGCATTGCCCTGGTGTGAAGGGCTTGAGACTATTGACTTTGGCTAGTGGGCTGCATTGCCCTAGTGTGACGGGCTTAGGACTATAGACTCTGGCAAGGGGGCCACACTACCCTACATGAAAGGACCCCTGTGAACGTTGCCTATAACCGTTGGGCCATCTTGCCTGGAACCAAGAGGCCGGAATCATGGCTCAAAGCGGGAGGTCCCCCGTGTTTGAGCAAGCGGAGATAGCGTACTCCGCGACAGAAGGACATGAAGCCTTCCTTCGGAAGATCTCTAAAGAGGGAGGCAGGAGGGCTAAGAGGCTGTTGCCAAAGCTGGTCGAAACCTGTTAAAGGAAAAGGGAAGGAAGGCTGCTTTTTCAACTCACTCATTTGTTTTCCTGCTTGCCATAGAAAATTTTAAATTTTCATGGGGAAAAAAACAAGTACCTGAAAGCCACAATATTTTGATTTTACTGTCTCATTATGGCATCTCATAGGATTTGTACTTCAGTTACCTTGTGAGCCCACCCTCTTCTCCCAGCCAGACTTCATGTCCCATGATGCATCGTGCCAGGAGTTCCCAACATAAAACCCTTTTTCCAGGTGTCTGGTCAGGGAACAGCATGTGTGAAGACAGCCTGTACCTTAAGGTTGATGCTGCAGCTGCTTTGGGTGGCATCCACCATTCCACATGCAACATATTTCTTCAAGGAGGTGGGGTGTGTGCCAGAGGCAAAGACCAGGGTGCCAGGCAAGTGTCCGTACTATGCTATGCTCCTGAAGCACCTGACCCAGGAGACAGACCTAGCCAGGTAGCTTTGCCTACGAGTAGGAAGGTCCTCCTCAGGAGAAAAAGCCCTTTTACGACATCTGTGAAAGTACTGTCTGTCTCATGGGGCCTTCAGAACTCCTCCCAGACTCCTCTGCTCCTTCCTGGCACTTTTCACAAAGAGCAGGATAAGTCCAGTGGAGTCGTAGCGTTCAATTGCCCTTAAGGAACAGGGGATGGAGTAGCACCATCAATCCTTAATGAAGTTGCTCCCAGGGTTCACAATGGGGAAACTGGGGTGAGGCCCAGTATCACAAGCCTCAGGACTGTGGAGAGATGTCATGGCAGGCTGAATGGATTCCTTGGAGCAAGAGCTGCAGTGTTTCTGAGGTTGGCTTGGTACATGGAAAGTTACACAGTGCCTCTGAGTGAGATCCCAAGGATTCCCCAGGGAGCAGTTTACCAAGCAGCCAAGTTTAAAATGTCCCGCCTGTATATTGTTAGCATTACCCCAGGCTTGTTGTGTAAGGCTCCAGGTGCAACGTAGAAATACAGCAGGAATCTCAGCTAATTGCAAGCATGTGGCTGTATAGCCTGGGCTGGGTAAGGTGCCTTTTTGCTTTCTAAGGAGCAAAAAATAAAACAAATAAAACTTAACAGCTCATACGGGGTCTTATGTCTAACCCCATGGCATCCTGCCACCTAGCAGAGGCCTGAGCTCCACATTAGAACCCCAGATAGGGTCTGTCACACAGGCTGCGTCTGCGTGGACCACAGGGCTGTGATTGCAATACACGTAGGCGTATCTGATTGGGCTCGGGAACTAGAGGAATGATGCTGTGGCAAAAGCCTGCCTGGGACCCCAGGTTATGACTCAGGGGGCTGGTCTGCACTGAAGCATGTACAGCTGTGATTTAACAATCGCAGCACCCCACCTAGCTAGATTAAAAGTAGCTCAGGTCCATGCATGCCAACATCACCCTGGCAAGCTGCCTGCAGTGACTCAGCAGGGTGAATGCCAGCCTCAGGACAGGCTGCTGCAAACACTAGACTGGCTGTGAGTTCAGCCCTTCAACTGCATCAGCCAAGCAGCAGGTATGAACTCCTCAGGCCCTGTAACAACCTTAATTTGGAGTCACACATGGTGCCCTTGGGTACACTGGTGGTTCTTGCCACTGCCTTGGAGAGAGATGGTCCCTTACACCTAAATAACAACTATACTCAGGGTACTTCCTATCCCAAAGGAGCAGTTGCTTCTCCAAGGTCAATTGCCCCTTAAATCCCACCCCAAAGACAATGCTTATAGCCAATCCTATAGTTAATACATCTTTAGTTAATTTATTAAGAAAGGAGTTATTCACACGGGTAAAGCAGATAAACATGCATGCACAAATAGGTTTCAAAAGCAAATAAAAGCAGCTGTAATGTGCAAGCTCTGTGTCCCTGCTGGCTAAGTCAGGCCAAGTACTGGTGATCCTTTGCTTATGCATAGAAATCTTGCCCTCTCCGAGTCCAAGCACCACAGAGGTCCAGTTACTCCCTGTCAGAGATTTATTTCCCTTGCCCCAGAGTTCAAGCTGATGGGACCAGTTCTCACGCACATCTGCTCGTCATGAGTGTAGGGGGAGAAGGAACAAAGCCTTTGTCCTTTGCAATGGCTCATAAGCCTTCAATGTGCCTCTTAGGTGGGCAGGACCAAACACCTTCTCTAGGAAGCCAGCCTTGACATTAATCAATGCTTCTTTCCTGTTTGGTGAGTGAGGTTTGCAGTGTAAACGCTTGCTATAACCTTATCCAATGGGCAGGGCCATCCTTGGGGGGGCAAGCGGGGAGATTAGGGACCAGCTTCCAGGCCAGCCTGCCTCCACCCCCACTGGGGGGAAGGGGCCCCGAAAGGCTGACTGGCCTTGGACCCCACCCCTCACTCGGGACAGCCCCGTCAACGGGGTACAGAAAGTGTGATTAAGGGCACATCTACACTACAAAAATTAAGCTGATGTAAGTTACAATGATGTACAGCCAATGCAGTAATTAAATCAGTTTTGCATGTCCTCCTTGTGTAGGTGGTGCATGTCTTCACCAGCAGCCTTGCACCAATTTAACCATGGAGCACTGTGAGGCACTGTCAGCCCTGAATGGGAGGGCTCTGGCTGTCCGCTACCAGGCGCTGAGAGGTGGACCAGTCTGATGTAAACAACACAATGGCTTGTGTGATCCTAACTCTATCAGCATAAGCAGTCCATCTCTTGCAGAGGTGGACTTACCAAGTCAGTGTGGCCACTTACATCAGCACGAACAACACTATAGTGTAGATGCTGACAGAGTGAGGTCAACATTGTTAGAAGAAGCAGCAAACAGGTTGTCCTGGAGGAAAATTGGATCAAATGGCACTCTTTATTACCCACTCGTTCCTCTCGAGTAAGCAAGGAGGGGCTGTTTTCCAACTCTTTTATCCAAAACAGTATGGTAATATATACATTATTGACACATTAGTACTTAAACAATGAGTATTAATAAGCATATCATGCATATAATCATCCACGCCTCTGTTTACTGGTTTTATCATGTCACAAAAGGGGTAGGAACAAAAGATGACAAGCACATACATGGTGTTATGGACAAAAAGGAGAAGGAAAAGTATCTTTTTGTTAAGCACAGACATTGTCCAGATGGCAAAGAAACAAGGAGAAATACAATACAAAACCAAAACTTAAGTTACATACTCAAGGTTAAAAATGCACACTGCTTGCCCAAACACAGCCCCATGATAGATCCCGTAACTCCAAGCTGGCCCATTCCCCAGTATTGCTTTATTTTACTTATAACATTTTCCGATAAACATGAGCTGTTCTAAGTTAACATAACTCTAGTGTAGACCTGGCTGAATACATGCAGCATCCTCCAAGCATTTCATAAACGCTAAACACATGTTTATGATCTAACATCTGTTTGAACCATCCTGACACACAGGGGACCCAGACAGGTTCCCAGCCTTGCATTCATTAGTGTTCAATGGTGACCTAGGGGCCTTGGTGTGAGTTGGCAGCTAGTTTGCTAATGGCACCATGCCGCATCCTTCACTGCAGAGCAGATATATTTAGAGGGATCTTCAGAAGCCAGGAAGTTGAGCAGGGAGCTCCTTAAACTAGGCAGGAGTGACATGCAGGGGAAGGGAGAAGGTCTAAGGAGCAGATTCAAAAAGGTGTTTGGCTCCAATCAATCTGCACCTTGGACACCTGATGGGTGGGAGGTGAGTCTCTCTCCAAGTGAAAAGCACCTATGTCAGGTCAACCTGTGCCACAGCAGACAAACCCTGGACGTCTCTCATGAAAAGCAAGAGAGACCCACACACCCACCTTCACCCCAACTCCATTATAGCCAACAGGGGTTACAGCACTGAGCTAGGATATGGAAAACCTGCTTTCACACTGCCTGAGGTGGAGCCAGGAGCTGGCCTCGAGATCTCTCTCTTCCTTGGTTCTTGACTATTCAGATAGAGTCATCTCAAACTCTGTTAGATCTGTTCCACCTCACAGAACTAAATGTTCATTGTCTTAGGGATGTAACCTTGGGTCTGCCACATCCTGGGGGAGTGCCCCAAAGATTAGGACACATACATACATGCCTGAGCCTGAACTGTTCCCAGCTTAGCCCCCTAACCACTAGACCATCCATCCCCAGACACTGCCCTGCAATCCTCCTCCAAACCCCAATCTGCATTTTGGTCACCTTTCAAACAGCAGAGGAAAGGCCCAGATGCTCCTAAGACCTGGTCCCTGTGGAGGAAGGTGGTGTGATGGTATGAGTCCAGAAGAGCTGGTTTTCTAAGTAATGGGGAAAACAAGGGGTCTGTCCCCACTGCAGCCAGCTGCAGAATGAATCAGGCATTCCAGATTTGGCCCCCACAACTCCCCCATCGTTCCAGGTCTCCCTGTGGACGAAGCATCTGGTTTCAATGTTCTGTACAATGTGTAAGGCAGTTCAACAAGGCAGCAGCTAGATGCAAAGCGTACTGGGATTTATGAGACTGAGATGAGTAAGTGAGGTTAACTCACGGTTGAGAAAGGGCCTGAGTGACCACAGCAGCGAGAGGTACTGCTCTGCCCAGCAGCATTTGCAACCAACACACTAATACCACAGTGACGGGCACCTTTAGAAACACCCAGGTTGGATACATTAGAGAGGGCCAGATGCTTTGCTGTTGATTCACCTCCTGTGCAAGCCGGCTGACTTCAGAAGGGACAGGGTGGAGAGGGCAGTCAGGACAGGACAGCCAGATTCTGATCTCACTCACACAAGTGAGAGTCCATAACTTTCCTGGAGCTACGCTTGATTTACAGCAGTGCAAGTCACATCCACACAATGCAGGCCTCAGGTAGGACCTTGGTTGGTTGAGCGGAACAGACACCTAACGAGGATTTAGGAGTCGTAGCAGGAAAACAACCCAATTCAGAGATGTTTAGCCCCAAAGATGGCGACATTTATCTGGAATAAATAACAATCATAAAAGAACCACAAAGATTGGCCATAACGTCTGCCTCTTTACCTGTCCAGCACACCCCACTGGTCTTACAACAGACCCAGGTCCTCCAGGCGACCCCTCCCCTCTCATTTGGTAACTGGCCCACTGCCACTTTCTCTTTTTTCCTTTTTTCTCTTTTCTGTGACAACGCAACTTGACAGAATAATGTATAATTGCCACCGACTATTTTTCTCAACACTTAGCTTTTTATATTCTCTTGTTCTGCTGTGTCTTTCAGTAATGTAACAATGTCTTTTTAATAGCATCCCATTTCCCCTGATGTGTTTGCTAAATAACAAGGTGGCTTTCTCAGAGGGGTAGCCACAGAAGCGCCGCTGGCCTGGGAAAAGACCCAGGGCTCAGCGCGCTGCCACTTGGGGCTCAAGCCATGTCAGAGGACCTGGGGCTTGGGCGCTGGGACTCGAGCCCTGTAAGCGTGTCGCGAGCAACACCCCTGGGTAGCCATGTCAGCTCTCACAAAAGCTCATGCGGTAAATAAATCTTAGTCTTTAAACGTGTCACCAGATTTCTTGTCTGTTTTAACGTGATTCTTGTTATCTTAAGATGTTTGAATTCCTTAAGATTTTCCCTTTCTTTTCCAAAGTCCTTACACATTCATAAAAGGTGATCTGTTGTTTGTTCCACCTTTCAGAGTGCATCTAGTCTATCTTTGCATTGATTTATTTGAAAAAGATTTTGGTTTAACCAACAATGGCCACTTATTACATTAAATAAAAGTACTTTATTAGTCCTACCCTCACCCCATTAGCTCCAACTCCAGGTCACAATTCAAACCATTTTCACTAATCCAAATGTCTTTTTGCCATTCTTTTAATTTCTTCTGTATTGGGTGTGATGCAGTCTGGGTTTAGGGGATTGTTTATGATTATCTTTCATACTAACATTTCATATTTGCCATAAGCCATATGTGATATGCCATATTTGGTACCAATGGAAAGATTGGAATCAGCTAGGAATGATTATATGGTTTATATGTAGGTATCATATCTGTATTAGAAGCTAGGAATAGGTACGCTCTATTTGTGTTTCAAGTTATTGGATTCCAGGGTACTTCCAAATGGGGTGTCTACAAACTTTTGTTTCTCTTAGTGGCCCATTAAGGAAGCTCCCAGGGACAGTGGGCCCAGGTAGAAACCTGCTCAGTGAGTCACCCAGACTGATCATGTGACTCAACTCCATTTTGATTGCAGAAACGCCACACAACATGAGGAAGGCCAGAGGTGATAAAAAGGCAGCAGCCCTATTTACATTTTGTCTTTTGTATCCAATCTGCAACCAACAACCTCCTCTGGAACTATTTTATTGCAATTGAACAAAGAACTGAGACCCAACCAGGTGCTGGGTGTCTACCAGAGGAATTGGACTAACCTGTAAACTCTAAATTCTTCAAGGGCTTGCTTTCTATGTACTCTAAATCATTTGTATGTATGTGATTCACTTTGACCCATTAACCTCTCTCATATTTTGATTCTTTTCTTTTTATATTAAACCTTTAGTTGTAGTTACTAAAGGATTGGCTGACAGCATTATATTTTGGGTAAGACCCAAGCGTATATTGTTCTGGGTCATGTGGCTGACCCTTTGGGGTCAGGAGACCCTATTTCTTTAAGAGACTCAGTGGCTAGTTGGGCACTGGAGGAGCTGATGTGCAATAAAGGGGGCTGTTTCTATTTTGTTTTGCTTTGTGATGACCAGTGTGGGGAATCAGAAGCATGTTTTGTTACTGAGTGGGAGACTGGTTTAAGTACCACGCGTCAGTCGTTTAGGGGTTTGGCCTCTGTTTTTGCAGTGTGCCCTGATTTTTGCACATTCAGGAGGTTATTCCAGGAAGCCCAGGTCACACTGGGCTTTTGAATTTCTGCTTCCTCAGGATATTTCCAAGTCAGTTGTTCCACTTTGTGGATAGTTTGCTTGGGTTTTGTAGTAGAGTTGCTACTGAATGTTGAACCTACTAGTTTCACCCCCCCCCCAACATCTCAAAGTTTTATATAATTGAAAGAACCCCCAAACTGCTTTCAGAGAGCTGTTTACACATCATCTTGCATATGTTATCTTTGCCTGGCAGTCTATTCTTGCTGAGATCAATAGCCTTCTCAAGTTCCCACATATAAAACCATTCATTCAGTGTTCTATCTTCATGTTTACCCCACCTACATAATAGGTTATGGTTCTCTTAAATGAATTGTCTTTTAATCTGGTGGAAAACTTAAACTCTGATTTTCATCTTCACTGGGCCCTCAGAAAATTTCTGCCAAAACTTCTGCTTTTTCATTATCAAAAGTTGTCAGTACCACAAGACCTGGATATGGGCATTGTTAGTCTAAATTCCATTTATTCTTCTGAATTGCCTGTATATTTCTGATGTCTTGAAATCTTTACATATCTTCCTACAGTACTTTCTTCAACTCATTTTCTTTTTTTAATCATTCTTTGTGCTACCATCTTACTTCTTTTACATGTCATCAAATCTTCACTATTTTTTTTGGCTCTTTTTATAGGCTTTGTTCTGTTCTTTGGATCTTGATTACTTGTTCTTTTCATTCCCTCTGAAGCACCTGACACTGGCTACTGTCGGAAGACAAGATACTGGGCTAGAGGGACCATTGCTCTTACCCACTATGACTGTTCTTATGTTCTTTGTCCTTTTGCCTGCCTTTTCTCATCCCCCATGAAAGTGAATTTTCAGTTTGGCAATACTTAGTTATGGCTAGAGTAGCTGTTGCTATTAATCCCTTTGTTATATTGTCACTGAAATTCTCTAGGTAATCACCCACATAATGATTTTCATAAATTCAGTATTTGTAAAGAACTCTGCATTAGCTTTCTTAAAATTCCTGCTGAGTAATTTTCCATTACCTTCAACCTTATCTTAAACTTATAAAGTAAAAACTATGGGGAAATGGTCATTCTCTAGTGCTGCTTCCCCTATATTTCCCAGCTTCATCTACTTGCATGATCTGGTCTTATAATTCCCAGGTCTATGCAAGAAAAACAGCCATCTGCTGCATTAAGTCTAATTAGGGTGCTATCCTTTAAAAACACTAGCTTCAGCAATGAACTTTTCTAAACCTGCAAGTTTGTATCAGTTGTTTAGCATTCTTCACTGTTTTGTGCAGCTCCAAGCTTTCTACTTTCCCACATATGTGGTAGATATAAATCTTTAAAGATATATTTCTCTCCTGTATAGGGAGCACACCATTCTATCCTAGGCTTACTTCTTTCTCTCCTGCTATGTAATTTAATCTTTCCCTTATGACAGCACAAACACTTTTTCCTCTTCCTAGTTTTTGCTCTTACCTACAGGCAATAAACCCTGAATTTTAAAACCAAGCTTTTTAGCAATGTTTCCTAGATACATGTGATATCTGGTCTAGTTTTCATTTCCAGAATATTTTCTTTTAGCTCTCAGGCTGTGCTCATTCCAGTAAAAGACTGAAATTTCCCATAATTATATTCTTCTGTTAACCTCATTCAGAATCACGTGACCACCATCCACTGCCAAATTGCTCACATGCATTTTCCCACAGCCCTTAGCATAATTTTCATTTTTTTTTCTAATTTTAGCCCTGCCATGCACCTTTCCTTTTTCACTATTAGCATTTTATTACCTACTCCTTCTACAAATCTATAGTGGTTATCTTTAGGGAATGAGGCTGTGTCTGCAATTTTCTTTTTCCTCTGCTGTCTTTTCTTTTTGCACCTGAAGTCTTGTTACAGCTTCAGCAGAAGATAGTTTATTAACAATTTTTGCCTTTTATACCACTTCAGTGTGTCTTGCCACAATACTCTCTGTATATGCTGGTCTGTGATTACTATCCCACTTACTGCATTTGGCTTCTGTCTTTGTTGCCCTGCTTTCAGCTGGGAGTTTTTCCCCCATATTTACCCCCTCTTATTTTCCCTTTACAAGCTGTTGCTGCATGCCCATACTGTTGGCACTTCTAACACCTGAGTGAAGGAAGGGGCAATATGTGGCCTGGTCCTGAATATCTGAAACCCTAGCATTACTCTGAGGTAGAGCCATGGCCCTTACATGTTATCATTACAGATGCTGTGGGCTTTCTTTCTCCTCCTCTTTTTACTAATTAGTCAGTTAATCTTCTGCCCTGCTGATCCTCTCATCACTGATCATGTCTAATGGCACTCCCCTTTGTTCAATCAAATACATTGGTAGCTGACAACTTTTCACTCTCCCTGTCACTTTAGTTTCTCTGGCAGTTTATCAGCTTGCTCTTTACAATCAAAGAAAAGACTCCACATCTCACACCTTCACTTCTCTTACTACATTCCTAGGTTCCAAAGGGGCAGCCATGTTAGTCTACTAAAGCAAAAAAGAAAACAAGGAGTCTTAGAGCACTTTTAAAGACTAACAGATTTATTTATCACATGAGCTTTCATGGGAGAAAAATCCCACTTTATCAGATGCTTTGAGGACAATGAACTTACATCCCTAGGCTTCTTTTAAACCCACTGAGCTACACATAGGCTTAACATCACCTAATCTTATTTCTTTAGCTAGGGATCTTACAGTTATAATATTTTAGTTTATTTCCTGCCTTGGCTTTGCTTTCTTGCTGATGTCATTATCAGAAGCTGCTTCTACTCTTTCTGTTCCCCTCACTTTGTACCCTTTGGACTTGTCTGTTTCCAAAGTATTTCACTTGAGATCAGAAAAGCACAATCACCCCCAAACTCCCCACTTCTATATCTGCAGAAAGCCAGAGGGGTTTTATAGGGGGCCTCCCTGCTCAGAATCCTTTGCAGAGGAAACCCCACCCTCCACTCTTTGGATGATTGACAACTTGGCTAGCCAATTAGCTCTGCTTACTTCACTTCTGAGTCTATAAAGACTTTACCCTGTCCCAGAGCTGATGTGATCCTTGTGTGTGAAGAGGAAAGCAATGAGTTAGAGGTGATTTTTCCCCACTGAATGTAATTGTTGAGGCTATGGCTGGCCTATTGCATCCCATTTTAGAGTCCTCATTTTAAAAGGGAAGTAAAGAAATTAGAGACAGAGCAGCCAAGAGCTGTAAAAATGATCCAAGGGTTAAAGAAAATGCCTAGGGTAGGAGACAGAAACAACTCAGTCTGTTTATTTTAGTGAGAACCTGTTTGAGATGTTGCCAAAGGGGCAGCCATGTTAGTCTAGTTCAGTAAAACAAACAAGGAGTTCTGTGATGCTTAAAGATTAAGAAATTTATTTATTGCATGAGCTTCCAGGGGAGAAAACCCCACTTTGTCAGATGCTTTGAAGATGGGGGCACTTACATAATGGGAGGAAATAAATGCAGGGAAGTGTAAGTCATGGGATCAATTCACACTGTAATAAATCAAAATAGTTGTTTCGATTTGATTTGCTGTAACAGAGTGACCTGAGGTAAAACTTATGGAGCCAGCCTCAGTCAAGCAAACGGGGACAAAGCCAGGAGAATGTCACATCCCCAACCTTTACAAAACAGGACCTTCTCTTTGAATTTACGTCAGCATCTCCAGAAAGCGTTCTCAGATATTAAAGAACTTTTTTCCTTCTACATTTAACAAGACTTTTCAGTCTTCAGGGATGTCTTTTTGAGCAAACTTCTCTGTGCAGATAATGATCTATTATACCTGAGAGAGAAGACCCCAGGCTAGCACTTAGATGGAAATACTGGGTTTTTAGGGTTAATGGCCATCAATCAACACATTAAAGTAGTTTTTTGTCCTTCCTTCTGCACTGTAAATGAGCCCCATTGTCATTGATTGCAGTCAGAGCACCCGTCCCAAAGCATGGCAAAGAGGAGAGCAGCTGTGGCCGTGTGGGTCTAGTTTAGCGAAGCAAACAAGGAATCCTGTGGCACTTTTAAAGACTAAAAAATTTATTTATTTGTTAGCTTTTAAAAGTGCCACAAGACTCCTCCTTTGATTTACATCAGGGTATCTAAGAGGAGGCCAAAAGTCCCTTGTTTCTTCCTCTCATCCTCAAACAGTACCTGACTTTCATTACTTAGATCACCTGCAAAGCAATGAGGAATGTGTGAATACTGTATCACTATTTATTCTGCTCTTTAGTTTTGCCTTCCTATGACTGCACAACATAAGTACACATCAGGCAGCATGCCACAAAGTTAACTATCCTTTTACTGAAAAGTTCCCGGGGGGGGGGAGCCATGTTAGTCTAATCCAGTAAAAATAGATAAGATTCCTGCAGTACTTTTCAAGAGTAACACATTTATTTATCACACGAGCGAAATCCTATTTGGAAACCATTTTCAAGTGTCTGACAAAGTGGGATTTCACCCACAAAAGCTCTAGCAATAAATAAACTTGTTACTCTTTGAATGTGCCTTTCTTCTTTTACAATTGTCGTACTTCATTGTGAATTCCTGTAATGTTGTCTGTCTTGCATTGGATAGTGTGATCCCAGTAATGCTGTATTTTTGGTTTGGACTTGCTCTTTCCTGTAAGAGTGGGCTTACTTAGTTTTTGCTGCTAAATCCTCTCTGCTTTGTTACTCCAGAAGGGGGATTGGGAGTCTGGCAGGAGCTAAGGGCAGGGTGGGAGAAATACTGCAGGAGGCTTCTCTGCTTTCTTCTCAGTTCACTTTGTTGTCCTCTCTTTGGCTATTTGCTGGGGAGGCAGAAGGCAGGCAGCCTGGCTGTCTGGCTGGGTCAGCCAGTTTGGTGTGACCCTGCTTATAGCACTGCACTGGCAGCTCCAGCCAGCCTGCCTGCTTGCCTCATGAGCTCCCCAACTTCCCCTACCTGGGTTGCATACACCTAGAAGCTGGGAGGGTCAGAGCCTTTTTAAATTTCTTATAAGCAGCCCAGCATGGCAAATTGCAGCTGCTGTGCTACCATCCTTCCACTCCCCTGCTCCACAATCTCATGCTGCCACACAAAGTGGAGGGCAAACATTACAGCAAAGTTCAGGAGAGGCGTGGGCTCTATTTTAAAAGCTTGAGAACTGCAGTGGTAGGTGTCTTCAGCATGGGTCAGCAGCGTGTGATCTCTCATCTGGGCTCCTAGATCCCATCCACTTCTCCAGTACCTGGAGACCCTAAAGAAGTTGACTGGAGTCCCAAGGATGGTCTCATGCACCACGCTCCCTCCCAATCCTATTTTCTGATCTCCATGACTCCTGATGTTTAGCAACAGAAACCTATAGGAGATAGGGAAAGATTTGCCTTGTCAGAGGAGGAGAATTTTTATTTGTCCTCCTCACGTGGTCAGTGAGCTTTTAAGAGGATACTGCCAGCACCTTGATTCATTTGTAGGGAACACTGGAGGAGAATGATTGCATTAAAACTAAAATGAGCAGAGGGGTATGAAGGAGGAGTTGTATGACAACACGGCATGGGGCCTCTGTGTGGTGGGAGAGTGGTACAGCGGCTAAACACTCTGGACCAGGATAATCCATGGACATCGACATGGTCAGACTGCATTGGTGCCTCGACAGCTGCTGGCTAGAAACTGACAGCTTCAATTTTAGTCATCAGCTGGCATGGCCCTAGGGACTATATTTCCTTTCAGAAACATCACATCTCCATGTTTCCAAAATTTCTATTTCATGTGGAACTTCCCCACTTCAAATACTTCATGTGAATTCCAGTTTCGAGTGGGGCCCAGGATAGGGGTAGGGCCTGTTGGGTCATGGGGGGGGGTTATCTGTTGTGGGTGTGGCCTATTGGGGGCAGACCCATGACAGGGGCAGGGTCTAGCACAGGTGGAGCCTGTGGGCCTGTGCCCCGGATCTTTTTGCTATCCAGCAACGCCCCTGACATTGCCTATGCAGTCTCCCAGGGAGAAACCCCTGCATATGAAGGACTCTTTAACCTAGTGAAGAAAGGCAGAGCAAGAAAAAGCTGTCAGCTGAGGCCAGACAAATTCAAAGGGGAAAAGGTGCAACTGGTTAGGTGTGGGGGTGATTAGGCATTTGAATAAACTCCCAAGGGAAATGGTGTATTCTCCATCTCTTGATGTCTTTAGTCCCAGACTGGATTGTCATTCTTGCCAACATGCTTTAGTCAAGACAAGCTACTGAGTCCCAGGCAGGGTAACCTCATGACACGTAAGAGCTTGTGATGGGCAGGATGACAGAGCAGATGATCCGATGCTCTCAGCTGGCTTTAAATGCTGTCAATCTTTGCACTGGAGCTGCTGCAGCCCACGGCTGGTGATGTTGCTGGGGCCTCAAGGAACTGGGTTGGTTTTTCTCCCCAGGGCTGAGAAGAAAAGCCTGAAAATGTAGACACAACTGCAGCTGATACAGTCATCTCTGCCTGAGTCAGCAAAGAGCCTGAAACAGCAGGGCAGAGGAGAAACTGCCCCCGCCCCACGTATTTCCATGGCTTGTTAATTCTGAAACCCTCTGCCGAACAGGGTGCTTCGTGTGTGGGGATTCTTGAAGGTATCACCTCTTCACGGCAGGGCTGCAGCCTTTACATTTAGGCTACGAGCTAGAGTGGGGTGGATTTCCCTGCTCATACACGCTGTATATAAATAGTACTGGAGCCACGGCTGGCCAGCTAGCAGCAGCAGACACAAATGCAAGCCAGCCTGAGACCCTGCATGTTTGGCATGTGCCTCCCATGCTCCTATCTCGGTTCCCTTGCTACCTATACCTGCTCCAGCTGGATGAGAGCTAGCGAGCAAGTGCATGGGACTCTTGTCTCTCATTCATGTTGCAGACATACGGCCTTGGCTCATGTTGGTGGAGGCTGACTCTCCCCTGGGATGGGCTCAGCCTGCAACAAAGCAGGGAGAAGTTTGTGAGGGGCTTGCCCAGGGCCAGGAGATGGCCCATGTGAATGACCTCCTGTGACTAGCCTGTAGCAGCCTCTCTCCCCCTTTGAGAGCATGAGAGTTCACCAGCTCTTCTCACAAGACATCTCTGCGGGTGGCAGCAAGACAGTGGAGAAGTGAATGGTCAGCCTTTTGATGGCTGGCAGGGCTGGCCCCTCTGCTGGAGCAGCCCCAGAAAACAAAATGTGCAGAGCACAGAAGAGGTATTGAGTGGGGACAATGACTCTCTCTTAAGAGACCTCAGCAATTTCGTGTCTAAGGAGACGCACGAAGCAACTGGGAACAGGGGGCAATTACTGCCCCATAGCGCGGTAGAGCTTTTGATGCTGCTGTTGAAAGCCAGCGCTAACAGGATTAACCAGACAGGGATGCTTTAGAAGCGTGACTGGTTGAGCACTTCATTTACATGCTGCGTAGGGGTCAGCCAGGGATCCAGACACACAAGCCTCCAGTCAGACTTGCTGAAGGAAGATGCAGCTCCATGGAGTCCAGCCTTATTCCTTTGACCTTAGAACCAATACAATGAAGGCTAACCTGTAGGGTCGTATTGGGGCAAGATCTCTGTGGAAAACAATCGACAGCATTTACCCGGCCCAGGATTTGTATGATCCCCAGAGTCATGGACTACGATCCCACTGTGATAGATGCTGCACAGACAGATCTGAGCACATCCCAATCCTTGTTGTATTTATCCAAAGCATATTTGTCATGTGTCCCTTTTACACAGAGGAGGAAACAGGCCAATGATGTGACTTGACCAAAGGCTGAAAGCCTGTAGCACAGCAGATAAGGAAACCTCTGATCTTTTCAATTCCAGCCAAGTGGCCTAAACCTTGGACCTGCCTTGCTCTCTAGATCTCTGCTATGACACATGGACCGACCCCCATGGCTGATTAAAGTTTTGCTGGGTGAGGGCAGAATAGCCTAGTGGTTGCAGCACTGAGCTGGGAGGCATGAGAGATGGCTCAGCCGCGGGGGGATAGAATCCACTCTCACCATGGGGCCTTAGGCAAGTCGCTGCTCTGTGCCTCAGTTTCCTCACTTAAAATGCAGTTAATACTTCACCTCACCGCAGGATGGCACTGTATCTGTTAGTACAGGATAGGCCAAACTCTAGAGCTATATGCCACTCATGAGCCATGGGGATCAGTTCATTCTGTTTGCAATTAAGGCCCAAGGGACAGACTGGCTTGGTGGTGGGGGGCAGTTTATTAGTCTCAGACAGAGCTGTTTCATTTCTAGCTCACCTGCCCACATTCAGAGCAGTTGTGTACCAGCTGCGGAAGCACGCTGTGAGCTGACTTTGTGGAAAGGATGGTGCATTATGTCACCAAAGGGAAGTCCAGCAGAAACCAAGGACAATGTGACCTTAGAAGCTGCCCTAATGGCGTATTCCTAGAGCTGATGCAGCCGCATGGGGTTGGGCAATGTGCACTTCCAGCAGCTGTCCTGTGGGTCTAGGGTTGCCTTTGCCTGACATCTGGTCTTTTTACCTTCACGTCCTCCATTTGGCAGGCATTTTAAAAATACATGATTTTGTCTGGCTTTTTACTTACAGGCGTTAAAGGATGCTGGGACGCCCTGGAACACCCTATTTTTAGTGGGTAAGCGTTCCAGGACCCCCTAAAAACAGAATATTACATTAATACTACATTTTCTCTATGTGTCCTCTGTTTCATACATCCCTGTCTTTTCCATGCTTTGGTATCTGGTAACTCTGTGTGGGTCGGGCCTGTTTCACTTCCCCAGCTGCACCCGTCCATGAGGATTTGCTGCCTCTGTCTAGGTGATGAGGAAGAGCAGGAAACAGTTCGGGGTTCAGCAGAGGGTCAAGGGGCCAGTAGCTCACTTGGCCATGACCCAGCTCAGTGAGGCCCCTCCAGGATCCCCTGCCAAGCTGGAGGCTGGGTTCCCCAGGGCCAGGGCACAAGGAGTGCATTGTAGCTAATGCATTCCTGCCTCCTCCTAGAGCAAGTAGAGCCAGGCGTGCAATCTGAGTCGAGGCCTGCCACTGACCCCAAAGCGCTCCAGGGTGCACCACCACACTGTCGCTGTGTGGCCAGAGGGAGGAGTGTGGAGCAGCTGCTGCATTTGGACAAGGCACAGGGGAGTCTTATTACCAGCCTGAGCCAAGTGGGGGGTGACTGAGATGAGGCTTAAGGCCCTGTCAGTTAATGCAAACATGGTATGCACCATAGGGCTGAGGATGAGGAAAAGCAATTAACAGGAGGGAGGGTCACTTCTGAGTCTGCTCTTTGCTTTTCCTGCTTTTCTTCCCTAGCAATTCCAGCCTGAGGTGCTGGGGACCATAAACTGGACGTTTCCTCATCACCCTCTGCAATCAGACCCCACCTCAATGAGGCTGTTAACAAGGCTTAGCTGCACTTGACATGCTAGAACAGCACCACGGTAGCCACCACCATATGCTGATTGAGGGGCTGTCCCCTTGGCAGAGGTAACCCACCTCCCCGAGAGGCAGCGGCTAAGCGGAAGAATTCCATCAACCTCGAGCTGTCTGCAATGGGGGCCAGGTCAGCGTAATGCTGTCATTCTGGGGTATGGACTTTTCACACTCCGGAACAACATACGGGGGTCAACATGACTTTTTACTTTTCTCACACAATGCACAGTTCACCTGTGGAACTCCTTGCCAGGGGATGCTGCGAAGGCCATGACTATACTGAGGTTCAGAAAAAAACTGAGTTTGCAGAGGCTACGTCTGTCAGTGACTAATAGCCAGGGGATGCAACACTGTGTCTGGAGCATCCCTAGCCTCTATTTGTTGGAAGCTGGGAGTAGATCATGGGATTGCTCCATGGTTGCCTGTTCTGTCCATTCCAGCTTCAGCATTTGATGCTGGCCACTGTCATGAGACTGGGCTGGATGCACCAGTGCTCTGACCTGGTTTGGCTGTTCTTATGTTTTGTAGAGCAGGCCTAGGACCCCAGCTTAGCTCTGGTCCGTGACCCCAAGCTGTCGCCAGGTGCAGGGCTGGGGACACAGTCAGCCTGGAACTCTTCAGATGAGACACAGCCCAGCATGGGCCCTTTGGTTGAGCACAGAGCCCTGGCTGCTCCCACAAACCAAAGCACAGCACCTGCAGGCATCCATAACCAAGGCATGACCACCAGCTGAGCCCCACACCCAGCAGTTTGACTAGAGGCAACAAAGCCGCTTATGAGTCCTTGTTCCACCCCCCACCAGCAAAGGTCCAGCCTCAACAGGCAGTTTTGATCATCCACAAAATGAACCCATCGTGGCTAGCATAGAGCACTAGCTCTTGGTGCAGGGCTCCCTCTTCTGGCAACAACTGGAAGCCTTTGCAGGAAATGATGCTGCCCCCAAAGCCGTCAGTGCCTGCTAGATGGAGTGCCTGCAACCCCAGCTGTCACCATAGAGAACATAAGCCCCTAGACTTTTTTTTTATTATTATTTGAAAAAGCCTGTGGATTCTTACAGACAATAGAAAAAACTCACCAAGGAACTCAGTCACTGCTACATAATGTGACTGGCAGCTACCTACTGAGGCCATACTGTAAACATTCACAGGGATTTTATAATGCCCATAGCAGCAGAGGGAGGTAAGGTGGGCAAGGGGACCAGAGCAAGGCTGCCCATGTGGAACAAGACAGCTCTGACCCCTTCTGGGAACAGACACGAGTGTGCTCAGGAAGAGAGGCTAGGAGCAACGATCTCATGGGGGACGCTGAAGGGAACCAGCTCCAAACAAAAGCTCCAGGGGGACCAGCCATGTGAACGGACAGGTGTTGGACATCTAAGAACAGAAATAAGAGGATGATCTCACACCCTAAACCCCTAAATTCCTCCTATGACAGCTCCAGGCGTGCTGAGTTCAGCTCCATGCCCCAGAGCAGAGGGTACAGAGCACAGCTAATGGATAAGAAAGCATGGAGATCCTGCTCACTTGTTAGACTGGATTCCCAGCTTCAGGGCCTCTTTCCAGTGCAGGTGTTTGAAGGAATCTCATAGTGAGGACTGGCCTTATGGGACAAGCAGCAGTTTTCTTGGTGCCTGGCCAGAGGCCTCTGTTCTGATGGTTGCAGAGTGGTTGATTTTATTACAGCAACACCCAATGTTTGCTATTTAGCATTAGGCCTACATGGTGTTAGGTCGAGGCACAGAGCTAGGGAGTTCTTCTCTAATGAGGAGTGTGAAAAGAAACATGGGGGAGATACCCGAGCAGCATCTGCACCCCATGGCATCTGCTTCCAGAAAACCCACCCCTGTAAACACATCATGCCACAGAATGGTGATTGCAGAATTCAGCACAGGAAAGCAGTCATTTCTTCCTGCTGAGCAGCAGGGAGGGAAGGGAACAGGCCACATGCATCCTGTCCTCTGGCTGACTTTAGTTGGTGGGGTTTAGTCCTGAAACCTCACTAGCTCAGGGTGATGGAGCAGGCTGGCTCCAGAAGCCTGCTACAGAACCAAACCTTGCATTTAAAATAAACACCCCAAAAGTCTTTACCCTTCACGGAAAAGGAAAATCTTGCCTCTGTTAACTGGGTGTAACTGATGCAGAGGTGCTAGCCTGAGTCTGCAGGCAGCCTGAAACAGTCGCTCAGAGCTGGGAACTGCCCCAGGACTCTCCCTGGGGCATTACCCCTGGAACTGAATGATGGATGGCAGTTGAAGTGTAAACATTACTGACTATTTCACCACTACTCCAAACATGAGAGGGACAACATACCATGAGGATCTGCACCAGACCCTGGAAATAGGGTCTGGGGGTCATGAGTGGTGGAGCTTGGGACAGTCACATCACGGGCATTCAGACTAGCCCTGTGTCAAAAGGAGGGGTTAGGCACATGGGGGACTGGCCTTTGAGTGGGAACTTTGCCTCTCAGCCACCCATGGGAGTGTTAAGTAACAATCCTCTTCTGAAAGCAGCCGGCATTCAGGTGTATCAGATGAGGGACCGAAGGACTGCATGATGACACTTGGAGGGAGGAGAAAACCTTCAGCATCCAGTGCTCCTCCACTCCCCAGCGAAAGGAAGTTGGAAGACTTGCACAGTGCCACGGCTGACTTCCAAGGCACAAAGGCAGCAGCACCCCAGAGGGTGGGAGACCGTCCAGCGAGTCCCCAACGCAGCAGCACACCAATGTTGGGAGGTGCCTGGGGAAGGTCGGGAACAAAGTTTAACTTTGGCTCTGGAATCAGACAAAGATCAGTTCAGATGCTTTGCTAACACCTCCAGACTTTCTGCAAAGCATAGTGCAGCATCTCCCAGGATCAAGGGAAGCAGCGAGAATTGGGCAGGAGTCACAGCCCCAGAGAAATCACAATAAATCTGGGCCCCCTGGAAGCTCTGACCTGGCATCTGAGCTAGGCTGGTTAGGAGTGCTTTTGCAGTGGTGTCCCTGCCCATCCCCTGCCCTGAGCCCGGGCCTGGGCTGCTGGAGGTCAGCTGAGAGGCTAGAGGAAGGTAGAGTCAAGTTGGCTGGTTTCATGGTTATTTCGGGCCCGGGCTTCAAACAGCTGCTTGATCAGGGCAGATTTCTCCTGCTCCAGCTGGGTGATCCGCTCGCTCTTGTTGGTCACCTCCTGCGCAGAAAGAGGCAGAGCCCAGGTTAGAGAGGCGAGCCTTCCCCATGGGCAGCTGGCCCTTTCCAAGGTCCCGTCCCACCCCAAGCCACCTGGCCAGCTGGATCTCCTGCACACGAGGTGGTTTCGTTTGGCCAACGTGAACCCCGGGATGGTGAGAGGCGGTTAGAGTGACAGACTCAAAGCTCACACAGCAGACTGTGAGCTCCCCCACTGCACAGACGCCAGAGCTGGTAAAGGGGCAGGCTCCACGTTTTCCCCACTACAGCCTCAGTCAGATGAATTCCAGGAGGATCGTTTCCTTGACCCGTCTGGCCTCCTTGTTTCTTATTGTGGAAGGGCAGAACCAGAAGATGACACCCTTCAGCAATTAAATGTTTAATCAGTGGGCTCCAAGGAGCTTTGTTGTGCCAGGTCCCTTCTCATCTTTTATACCCTGCTTTTAGACCTGGGACCCACTCTCACAGCCTTCCTCTTCCCCCACCAATCCTCGCCCCCGAAGGTTCCTCCCCTCTGACTCTGCCTGACACCACGACTGGGGTCCTCAGCTCCCCGACCCCTCCTTGGGTCCCAGTTCCAAGCTCTTGCCCAACCTCCTGACCTTGGTGAGAAGCCGGTTTTGCTCCTTCAGCATATTAATGGCTTGCTGGGGTCCCGCCAGGGCAGGAGATGGTGTGGGGGCAGCCGGAACCACTCTGGTCAGCACAGTAGAAGAGGAGTTCACTGGCTGGGAAGGGAAGGAGAATTAATCAGTGTCCCGCTGGCCTATTACAGTCCGTCCCACCCTTGCTTCCTGCTTACCCCACCTGCGCTCTCCTGCAAGAGCTCACAGCTCCTCACGGCTCTCCCGGTGGCTGATGCCTGGTGGTACCCATCTCCACCAGATGCAGGTCGGCCTGGCATGCCAATACACGTTCTGCCTAAAGAGGGCACTGCAGGCTCATTGCTTAGCGCTTGGCAAAGCCCAGTTGGTGCAAAGAGGCACCATGGCTCCAGCAACGAGGCAAATCACCCCTCCCGAACCAGGCCTTTGAGCTGCACAAAGCTCCTGTACAGCAAGGCAGCCTGGCTGAGAGCAGTGGAGTATCTCTCTGGCAGCAGAGAGGGAGAAGAAAAACTTGCTGTGATGCAAAGAGCGCACAGCTGGGTTACACCCTTTCCCCCCTTTTTCCTGGGGTGCAAGGCTTCCTGTTCACAAGGCATCTGTCTCCAAAGGCATCTGCAGCTCTGATTTATCTGGGTCCCTTTGCACTCTGGGTCTGTCCTCCCACACTATAGAGGCTTTGTTTTAAAGTGTAAGAGTCACTTCTCGTTAACTGGGATCAGAGGCATTGCCCGATGGAATCAGTGGTCACCCAGCAGCCTCTCTCCGACAGCAGCCAGGCTCGAGGAAGATGCTGGAGTTCAGGAGGAGGCAGGGTTATAATTCTGGATACTCTAATGATCCACATGCCACCTAACCCCCGTTTGACTCCTGCTCAAGTGCCTCACGCCATGACCACCTACGGACATCTCAGGGACCACCTGGGAAATTGATGCTCTAAACCATTGCTACATCTGGTGAAAGTCTCAAGACACATCCTCCCTCCCCTGAGGGACCAGGCAGCCCTACAGGGCTGTATGAATTCTGCATCTGGTCTGGTGGCTTCCTTTACACACAGCTCCCATTGATCTAATGCAGGGCAATACAAACATCCAGCCCTGGGACCAGGGCAGCACGTCATTAAAGCATTCTCACCTTCCCAGGGACGGACAGCAGATCTCCAAGGCAGCGGTTCACTTCCTGCAGCTTGGGGAGAAGGCTCCCCTCCAGGAAGAAGTCCTGGAAGCAAGAAGGAGTGGAAGACAGAGTGAGGAGCCCATTCTCTAGGGCTTCAAGCAGAGCCAACCACCAATGCCACATGGATCAGGGGAGGGTGCGAGGAGAAACACACAACTTAATCTGCTGGGCAATGAGGCACAGGCACATCTGTGCGTGTGGGGAGTGAGGAATCCATCTTGACACCTGGTGCCACAGATTTGATCTCCTTCATTGTCTTCACTGCAGGCCTACCGAGGTGATTAATGGTCATTCAGGCCCAGGTCCTCTGAAGCATTTAGGTGCCTCATTCCCACTGAAATCAATGAGGTTAGGAGCCTAAATCCCTCTACAGATCTGGGCCCAAGAGCATCAGGTTCTTCTCTAAACAGAAAAAATCCAATCAGCGTTTGACTGACTTTTTGGGAAAAGTTCTGCCCGGGTGGCTGGAAGCAGTACTTGTGCCACTGAGACCAGGGGTGTGACTCCTGCTGAACAAGGGGGAGTTGAGTTTGTCATTTAATCTGACACTGAGCACCAAGCTGGGAGACACAGGGTTGCCCGTAGCTGGCTGCAAATGTACACACTGTCCTTCAGCTTCATTGGTGGCTTCTCAGCTCTTTTGTGGGACCAGGCAAGAAAGAAGAGAGGGAAGAGAAGCAACCTGGGGCCTGTCTCATCCCCTCTGCAAACTAAGCAATCCTACCTGCTCTGATCCCCCTGCACACACAAGCCCTACGCAAACCCACTTCCTCAGCACACCTCCACCGACTTCAACGGGAGCAGAGTAAGGCTGTGTCAGGGCTTCTGCAGATCTGGACCTGGGTCTCCATTAGCTCTTTAAGAGGAAGTGATATTAGACTTTCACCTTGGTGGTTTTGTTTTTCCCCAGGTGTTTTTGACGCTCTTGCACTGTCTGGATCTGCTGGTGGTACCATTCCCGGGCACGCTCCACCATCTCCAGCCCCTGCAGCAGGAAGTCTTTCTCCTGCTCCAGCTCCTTCATTTGCTTCAGCTGCAAGACACAAAACCCATGTGCCTTTAACGCCCCTCCTATCCAAACCCAAGGGATGGTGATCACACCTCCAGCCCTTCTGGAAATGGTCCGCTCAGTGTGACAGCCCATATCTTGGGCCCAGGGCTGGGAGTCCCCACACAGTGACACATCCTGACCTCCACCAGGAGTTAAACCAGAGAAGTTATAGCCCCAGTCAAGGGAGGGTCACTCGGCTCCCTTCCTCAGTGACCAGCCCTGGCTTCTGATCCCTTGATCTGGGTTCTGGCATTTACTATCTGACAGCTTTGGGCCCCTGCTTTGATTCTTGGTTCAGACTCCGGCTTGACCCGGGGTTCTGGTGGTGGGCTTGGCTGCCATTCCCCAACCTGGGTGCCTGCTCCACCCGCTAGAACTGACCTTCTGCATCCTCGTCTTGAGCATCCCCACCCACCCCTGGAGCAGGCCTGCTGGTCTCCGTTCTGAAGCTACCCAGGCACCAAAGCCCAAGTCACTTTTCCTTGGGTCCAGCTTATCATCATAACAAGCACAGAAGAGAAGCTTGGCTACTAAAAATGGCACATGCAGCAATTTGGTTACTGGCTTCACAGATCCCTTTGTGGAGGAGCCAGGTGAAAGACGGCTCGGCGGAGGGAAGTGATGGTGCTTTAAAGAAGCAGAAACAAAGGCAAACAGTTTGGTTTCCTATGGGAGGAGAGCTGTCAGATTTGGACTTCTGGACATCACTCTCCTCATAGATGCTGCCACCCCATCAACCTGCACGTCCATCTGAGCTGTTTCCTGGTCCACATCCTCTTGAAGGCTGGGTACTAGAGCTGACAGAGAAGTTTAAGGCTGCAAGCTGACACTGTGTGGGACGTTTATTACTCTCAAGAATGGTAGAAGTTAAACACAGGCAATGCTCCTTCTAAGGACTGAGATGTCATGAGCAAAAATTTTAGTTTGTGAGCAGAAATTTTGCCTTATGGTAACTTGTGAGTCCAACTTTACAGTTATTCAATATCATCAATTTTTACCAAAACTACAGTTGCATACTGTACAAAATAGTTTCAAAGAGGCAGCTGTGTTGTTAAGATTCAAACATTGGGAAACAGCTCTTAGACGATGGTGAAGTCAAATCATCCGTTGCAATGGGAAAAGAAGCCATAGTCACAATTTAATCCTGCTTTCACACAATCAAATCTGCATATCAATTCTAATTCAGCCTTTCCCCTTTGAAGTCTTGATCTCCTATTAACTTTGTTGAGCACAGTCGTCAACAAGTCATCCATACAGTGATTAGACAGAAGAAAGCGCTTAGAAACTGGTTTCTGAGTGTTGTGATTTCTGATGTCAGTTTTGTGACCATTTATTCTCTTGTGACCATTTATTTGTCCTTGTTTGTCCAATGTATAAGGTGTTGGGGCATTTCTGGCACAGGATGGTATAAATCACATTAGTAGATGAGCAGGTAAATAAGCCCTTGATGGAGTAGCTGGCTTGATGATGAATGGGACATCAAGACTTCGAAGAGACACAGCTGAATCAGAATTGATATGCAGATTTGATTGTGTGAAAACAGGATTACATTGTGACTATAGCTTCTTTTCCCATTACAACAGGTGATCTGAATTCACCTGTCTCTACCTGCTTTTTCCCCAATGTTTGAATCTTAACAACTGCTCTGATTTCCTGTTACTGTATGACCTGATCCCACCATGTCTTACACTCCCTTGCATTTATTTTCATCCCATTCTGTAAGTTCCCCCATCTTCATAGCATCTGACAAAGTGGGATTTCTCCAACAAAAGCTCATGCAATGAATAAATCTGTTAGTCTTTAAGTGCCACAAGACTCCTTGCTTCTTTTGTACAAAATAGGCCTATGTTTTAAAATGTGTTTATTAAAAAGATTGTTTTAAAATGTGTTTATTGTAAATAGAATTAATTGGATTTAATTAATTGAATGTGTGAATATTTAATTGAAATTTAATGTTTAGAAAGCTTTTTAATTAAACTAATTTTTAATTTTTTTTTTAAAAATGGAGAGAAGGAAAGGAGGATGAGAAAGAAGGAAAGGAAAAGGAAGGGAAGAGAGGTAAAAGAAAAGGAAGAGAAGGAAAGAAGAGAAGAAAGAGAAAGAAAAAGGAAGGAAGAGAGAGGAAAAAGAGAAGGAAGGAAAAGAAAGGAAAGGAGAAAGAAAGAAGGAAGGAAACAAGAAAGGAAGGAAGGGAAGTGAGAAGAGAAAGAGAAGGAAGGAAAAGAGAAAAAGAAGGAAAGAAAGGAATGGAAACAAGAAAGGAAAGAGATAAGAAAGATGGAAGGAAGAGAAAAATAAGGAGAAGGAAGAGAAGAGAAGAGAAAGCAGGCTGCGTGCCTGCCAGTACTGAGGCTGCCCTGCGGGCACTCCTCTGCTCAGCTCGGCAGCTGAGATCTGAGCAGCTGCCCTCAGAAAGAAACCGTCTGCTCCCAAAGCCCCGCAGTGAGCACTATCTCTGAGCCCGAGTCTCTCGCTGCAGCCAGTCTTTCCTTCTTTTTCTTTCTTTCTACAGTCCGGCGCTGCCGCAAGAGGCTTGGGCCCAGAGACAGTGCTCGCTGCAGAGCTTTGGGTGGTGATGGTGCCTCCTGGCTGGCCAGCCACTCATATCTCAGCTGCTGAGCCCCGGTCCCATGCACTGCCAGATAATGCTGTGTGCTGGGGCAGGAAAAATAGTGTGCTGTGCATGCATGTGCACACCTGAGAGGGAACAGTGACCACAGGTACTAAAAACCTAGGAAATGTCAGCTCACAGCCTTAAACTTCCATGTCAGTCTGTTAAGTGGCTGGCTGTATGCACCACAGCTAGAGATCTGGAGTTAAATGAGCAGCGATTTTCAGTGATTTGGCACCCAACTTTCTTAAACATCTCTGAAAATTGCAGTCTAGAGCAGTGGAGTATCCAAGATCCACCAATCATTATGCATTGGAGACTCAGAGGAGGAAATATCTTGCCATGGTTGCATGATCTATTGAAATGACATCTCAGTTCAATGGTCCTATTGACTTAGCCTATTAAGCCAGCACTGATCTGTTGCAGGACAGGGCGGGAGCTGCAGCTGCAGGAAAGAAAGAAGGAAGGGCATTCGGAGTAGTAACTCACATTTGTAAATGACCTGCACCTGGTTAAACCACACTGCAAAATGTGTTTCCCATGGAGCAAGAACTTCATGAATAACAGCAATCTGTGTATAAAATTTAATCTCTGGTTGTCTTTCTGGCCTGTTTGTCCATTTTCCTGGATCTGCCACTGACCTGGTTTGTGACTCTGGCAAATAATTTCAACATCCTGTGCCTCAGTTTCTCTCTCTGTCTACAGATCTTTGAGTTGCAGTGATAAAAAATATAATCATTATGACAAGTTCCAGAAGGGTAACCATGTTAGCCTGTGTACACCAAAAACAACGAGAGTCCTGTGGCACCTTACAGACTAATGAATTTCTTTGGGCATAAGCTTCCATGGGTTGGAGCCATAAAAGCTTATGCCTGAAAAAAATTATTAGTTTTCAAGGCACCACAGGACTCTTGTTGTTTATAATTATCATTTTTATTATTATCATTTATTTAGACTGCAAGGTCTTTAGGACAATGACTGTCTCTTCCTATGTATTTGTACAGCACCTAGCACAATGAGGTCCTGAATCGAGCTTGGACCTACACAGCTTTACTGTAATAGAAATAAGAAGTATAAAGCATTCTGAGATGCTTGGAAGAAATCTTCAATAGATGTATAGAGCTGCAGTAACACATACAAAAGAGACCCAAGCAAGTGCATGTTTAAACCATCGATGGAAGCGAGGGAGCCCCACAACTGATGAATAACAGCAAGAATTGCTAAAAAGCCATTGCAGAAACATTCTTCTCAAATGGGCCTATTACACCGAAGCTAACCACACAAAATCCTCTCTCCTCCATGCTGCACTCATGTGCAGACACAATCCCAAGCCTTCACCCTATGCTTTTTTCAAGCACAAGATGCATTTGCAATTCATACGTGACACCATTGGGCTTGTGAACCAAGCACAGTAGAGGTGGCGGCCAGGACTCAGAGGTTTCGCTATTACAGAGGGAAGACGACATGTTTAGACATCACATTAGGGTCACTCACACCTCTCACAGTGGTTTGAAGAGGGAGCCGGATGTGCAGAAAGCTCAGATGAAAAAAAGAGATCCTGCTCAGAATCCTAGAGGCAACTTGCATGCATTTCATTTCTTAAGAGGATGGACTGGAGGTTTATCACACACCCCAATGCTTCATGCAACACACACACGCCCACATCTACAGGCTGACTGCCTGCGACGTACCCACAGGAAGAAATGCACAGCCTTGGAGCTGCACAGGCTGCTGCTCAGGGGAACGAAGAGAGTGCTGTACGTCGTGAGGACGCCCATCCAGCTGTGTCCACAGTCTGTCCCAGGCCTGGACTTGCCTGTTACCGAGGCAACTGGAGGAAAGGACATCATCTCAGTCGCTGGTGGGACGACAATGTTGTCTCTGCTCGGCGAGTGGATGGACGGCATCAAGTTGTCCGGCAAGGGAAGCGAGTAGACTGCAGATGCTGCCAGAGCCATTTCCAGGGAGGAAGAAGCAGGGACTCCTTCCACTCATGTGGGGATAGCCTGGATGGAGGAAGCCCTTCAGCTCAGGCTGCTCGCAAATGATCAAGGTTCATCTCTTGTAAAAAGCCTGGCCCCAGCTGCAGAGCAGTCACGGGGGAATCGGTCAATCAATGGGCAAAGCCAGCCAGACACATGCTGTCCTGGGGCCACTGCACGGCCACTCACAGCGCGCACACACACACACAGGGGACAGGGGCCAGCCACACGCTCCATACTCTGGTGCCCAGCCCCTTTTGCCCAACAGTATGACAGGAGGGGGCTGTTTTGTTTGTAGACTGATCAGTGTAATGACCAAGCTCTGCCCGAGGATCCCAAGGCACTTTACAACATCTCAAGAGAGGTGCGGAAGGATGGCTCAGTGGTTAGAGCACTAGCCTGCTTTCAAATCCTGCTCTGCCACAAGCATCCTGCATGACATTGGCTCAGCCACTTAATTGGTCTGGCTCAGCTCAAATGGGCACAATAACCATGCCCAGATCAGGATAGTAAAGACAGTGAGGAGTTCATGCTATGGTGCTGGAGGCCCGAGTGGGACCCTAGACAGACAGAAACCCCGTGTGGTCGGTCAGTGACATATTGTCATGCTCCAGCTCGGGAAAGTGAGGTGGGGGAAGCAAATCACTTGCAAACAGGAAACAAACCCGATCTGCCAAATCCCATGCCAGATCCTGAACGACAAAACCAGCCTGCTTCACTTCTCCAGCCATGCCTATTAGCCAACGTTAATGAGAAGCCCTGAAGTTGGTGACCAGGCTCCACAGAGAGCCAGCAATACAGGGGCTCCCCTTTGCCCACTCCTGTCTGAGCACAGACCCCTCCACTTCAGTCGGACTGGATGAAGCAAGAGAGCTTTCCCAAGGCACCTCTTATTCCTCTGTGAGCACTCACATCACACTGAGCAAGAAGAAATCGATTCTCAGCACAGCTGCAGCAACTAATTCATGTGTGTGCAAAACCCCTGCTAGCCCCTGGGGAGGGCCAGGCCAGGAATTGGAGCATGTTATGTGGCCAGAAGCCACTGGGCCAATCTAATCAATATTGCACAAAGGCAGCCCATGTGTCCTGTCAGCTCCATTCAAATCAGAGAGGGAGGAAATAGATATTGGCCTGTGTAAAAGCGAAGCTGCGATGCAGCAAGGCACTTAGGATAAAATAATGCAAATGGAACCACATGCAGGATATAGGAAAGACAGGATCTTCCATTAATGTTACTCATTCAGACTGCCCACAGGTAGGATTTTGGATCCCGAGCTGAAAATATCTAGCTAGGCAAGGCACTTGCATTGCACACCCTGGCTCTCCAAGGGCTGATTCCCCACCTTGCCCTGGGGTCACAGAGAGGGGACAGACACCCTGGCCTCTATGCATGTTAGAGCTGCAGCAAACCTACAAGAAACAAGCAGTTCTGTGGCACTTAAAGACTGGCAAATTGATTTATCCCATGAGCTTCTGTGGGAGAAAAATCCCACTTCATCAGATGCTTTGAAAGCTCATGGGATAAATCAATTTGTTAGTCTTCAAGTGCCACTGGACTCCCTGTTTTGTTTTGTTTTTTTTTTTTCTTTTTTACTGAACCAGACTAACACGGCTACCCATTTGGCATTGGTAAAAAGTCTCGCAGGGGTCCTATGCCAGCCAAAGCTCCAGGAAACAGCAACACTGATCCTCTGAGCCCCAGCGCTTCCCATCACTCCAGAGGCAGCTGGGAGTCCTCCACGTGGGAGGAATTCTCCACCAACCATCTATAGATGTTTTAGTGCAAAGGGGATGATCCAGCCCTGATCCTGAAGCGACACAGGACCTGACAGATCCCCGCATTGGCATGTCGCTCAACTGAGCCGGTAACACTAAGGTTATATGTTTGCATTCATTTCCCCAGCATGTTTGCAAAGGAAAAGACAAACACATTAATCTCTGCTCTGAAGCCTCTAGGCTCTGCTGCAATATTTCGAAGTCAAAGGACCAATTAATTCTGCAGTGACACAGGAACACAAACCACACCCCTATAAGATCATCACACTGTAGCATTAGATGTTTACAGGCCTTAGCATCTGCAGCTGTTCCTTTTGGGTACATTGCAGAATAGAAGGTGACATCTGAGAGATTAGATGGGAGAAGAGATCCCCTAACAGTTGGAGCTCCTCTTGGTAGGAATGACTGTGCAGAACAGAACTGCTCCCCTACCATGCCATAGTCCACCCCATTGCTGATGGTATGTCTCCGGGGCTCCCTGCGGCTTCTCTCATGTCGCCGAGTGTCTGCAATCCCCGTGGAGTTGACCGCACCATGGCATTGTCCTGTGGGCTTCCCATTGGTACCTGCAGCAGAGGAAGGACATGAACATTTTAATGAAGGCCCCATGCAGGACAGCACAAGAGGATCTGAAGATTTCTTCCTGCATCCCAGACCCTTTAAAAAAATAAACAACAGAATATAAAAAAGGGCTATTTAACCCATTCACGTCCTGACTGAGCACCAACAGGAGGCCGCAGGTTGGGATCTCAACCTTGTTCCAGTAGCCACTTGCCGTGCCTAGCTATTGAAGAGCTCTCGGACACGTGATCGTCTTCCCCACACGTCCTGTGATGCAGTATAACTTCTATGGGGAAGGATCGGATGGGTTCAAGTCGGTGAAAGCAGAGGGCCAGGCCCACCAGCGTGTGGACAGAAAGCCCCACTTGTAACTCTCACAACCTCTCCTCTCTCACACTGTTGGAAGGGAGAATTAATCACGGTCCCCACTGACAGCAGTACAAACAACAGGGTTTAGCAGTGTAAGACATCAGCCCCACATTGCACGAGAGTGGGAAATGAAGGAAGAATGCATCCACCAGCTCGCCTCACCACCTGTGCTCAGCCCTTCCAGTAGCACCCTTGAAAATCCCACCGTGAGCCCTTCCAGGCATCCAGAACAAACATTTGAGCCTGGCACTATCTTACCAAACCACCTTAGAGGAAGGTCGAACAACTCCTTCTCTTCCCAGAACCCAAACAACAAAGAAGAAAGCACAGTGCGGCAGCAGAGAGTGGGCAGCACACGTTGCCAGTCACCTGGATGCACCAGACCCAGTGAGGATACCCTGCATGATTCCATTAAATAGCAGAGCTTGGCAGAGGATTGAGACGCTATCCAAGCTCATGGCCCCCAGTTCTTGAACACAGACCTCTGGCCTGCTTGGGGGCCTTGACGCATTTAGTCTGCCATTTCTAGGCAGCCAAGAGCCGCCACTTAAAATTGCACTGACCCTTTGATGAAGGGTGTCCATCACTGGTTACTCAGAGGTGCTGCTCGGGGAGAGGAGCAGGAAAGACGGGAATTGCCTTGGGATTCCACAAATGACTTCAGGGCACTCTGGATTCGAGCTTGACACTATCCTGTCAGCAAATCCAGTGTGGGGCTTTGGCAGAGCGCCTGTGGACACACTGTCTGGGCAACACTTAGATTCTGTATAAAAAGCCACGTTTACTTTGCTCCTGCAAAACCATCTTGAGTGGTCACCATGGACTAAGCAATCCCAAGACTCGGGCTGCTTTGCCCACCAACCTCCATGGCTGAAAACCATCAATCCATCAGGAGATCCTGAGCAGAGCAGGCAGAATGAGGCCTTTAGAAAAAGTTTTGTAGGACAGATCAGAGAGACAACACACTGCTGGCTCTGCCTGATCAAAGAGGTGGGTCAGCTGTATGCGTGGGACTGAAGGGGTTTATAAAGCAGGGCCCCTGTCTGATTTCACAAGGATCACGACAGACTTTGGGGCTCGTCTGATATAGGAAAGGCTTTGCCTCACCACCTGGCCAACTAACCCTGAGCGATACACTCTGCCCAGCTCTTCCCAGGCTCCTATTGCTGTTCCTTCTCACCTCTCCATGCAAAGTCACTGACTCCAACAAGCTGTTGTGCTCAGGGCTATTCTGCATTTGTTCATAACCAGATGCTTGCCTCCTTCCTGACATAGCTCTGTGACCCCACCTCCCCAGAGCACTCCAGGACCACTCCCAGCTCTCACAAGGTTTTCCAGAGCATCAGCAGCCCATCTGCCACCAATCAGCACAGAGCCCAGCTCCTGAATGTACAGAAACAGCGCTCTCAGGTGGACCTGCTTTGCACAGCACTGTCAAATTCATCCATATGGTTTTATAGCCAACATACCCTCCAACCCTGGCTGAGATCAGTGATGAACGCTCAGGACACAGAGGAGTTTGGTTGTGTCCCATCCTGTGCTAAAGACAGTACCCATCTTTCCAGGCCTCTCCTCTATCAGCAAGAGCTGCACCCCATTTCAAATCAAATCATAGGGCTGGAAGGGACCTCATGAGATCATCGAGTCCAACCCCCTGGGAATTGAACCCAGGACCTTCTGCATGTTAAGCAGAGGTGCTAGCCACTACGCTATGATGCATTTCTTCACTCCTGCTGCCTCCCTCTTGCCCAGCATCCATATTTCCCCTGCCCAATCCCAGCAAATCCATCCACCTTTGTAATACCCCTGCCCACACTTCATCTCTGCAGCTTGCTCTGCCTCTTGGGACACAGATCTGGACTCCAAAGATTGCTTTTCTCTGGCCTGGCCTTCTGACAGAAACCAGCAGTAGGGCAGGAACCAAGAGCTGAGGGAGCTGCTCCCACCAGGAGCCTACACCGAGGGTAAGTTCAGAAGAAATTCCACCCCCAAATCCTGACCATGCTCTGTCTCCCAGTGGACAGTGGCCACAGCCCACATCCTCCACCCCAGACACCCCCTGCAAAAGTCAGCCAGTTGCTAGGTGCCATCCATCATCCTAGGTCCTCTTCTCACATGCAGATGTCAGAGCTCAACGTCCAGATCCCGTAACAGAGGGTGGCCTCTGCACTAAGTGATCCACCCATCAGATGTCAAATCAGACCCTCTCCTATCCTGAGCTGTCTGCACTCGGCATGGAGAGGGAGCCAGACCAAGCCAGTGTGTAGCTGTGGCAGCCAGACAGTCACCTGTTGACCCCCGTCCAAGATCTAAGATCAAGAGAACAAAGAGGCAGGTGGCGTGATCAACTCCCTGGATAGCATCTGACAAAGTGGGATTTTCTCCCATGAAAGCTCATGCAATAAATATACTTGTTAGTCTTTAGGTGCCACAGAACTCCTTGCCTATTTTATTGGATTTACTGTGTGTCTTAGACTCTTTTCTACCAATGCTTCCACTCTATGAGAACAGTTTCTGCTCCCTAGTGGAGGCAGGTTAGCAAGTCTTCACTCACAGCCAGGAAGGGCTGACAACACCAGACAGGAAAGGGCAGAAAGCAGGCGTGATCTGTGGAGGGTGCCCAAAGCTTGCCCAACAATACAAGCTGTTGCTCCACTAGTCTCCTGAGCAGTGTGCCATGCACACAGAGGAGCTGTTGGCCTTTTTGCATTGCAGGAGCTAAGGACGGAGCCAACCCCATCGAAATCATGACACCTGCAAAGCCAAATGGCTAATGAATCATCAACAACAGTGCCACACACAGAGTCCACAAGGCACGGCCAGGGAAAAATCGTAAGCTGTTCTGCCAATAGCCTTTGGCTCCCCACGCTACTGAATGGGGATAGATGGGGAACGGGCAAAATAATCTGGGAATCTCTAACTGACATACAATGCGTCTGTCACACACACCAGGGCACTCCCTGATTGCCAAGCAGAGGGACAGCAATCCTGGCTCTCTTCAGTAAGCAAAGCCCCAGAGCACAGGTGGAGGATCCCTTTTGGATGAAGAGGATCCCAAAGGCCGTGAGCTGCTGCAAAAGCTTTTGCTGCTTTTACCTGTTTGTGCTTATTGCCGACGTGGACACTGTGCTAAGAGCAAAGGGTTTTAATGGCTGCAGTAGCCTCAGGCAAGTCAACTAACCTCAGCACACCTCAGCGAGGGCAGATGGAAGACAGAAAATAAAGCAAGGAACCCACCAACCACCAGATGCTGCCTGTGAGCCAGCTTTCCCTGCGGGAGACAAATTGACTCATAGCAGTTGCAGAGGGAAAAAACTTTTCAGAGCATCCAGGCTCCTCCTCACTGCTGCCGCATTGCTCTTTGCAGACCATTTACAGGGGCTTTTCCAGCTAGTTCAGACAGAAACCTGAGAACAGCAGCCCAGTCTCCTGTCTCCAAGCCCAGTACCATGTGCCTCCTGGTAGTTTCACACTTCCCCCTACCAAGCAATTACACCATAAGCTGCTCAAGGGGGAAGTTTCTTCTTTACCCTCTGATGGACAGTGATGGGCTTATACAGTAAAAGTGACACCAAGACACCCGTCCCCATAACTGTGGTTTCGCCCCCAGAGCACAGGTTCCAGACTGTACCTCAAGTGTGAGAGCCTGAAGAAAATGACCCAGGCCAGCGGCAGGAGTCTAACTGCTAGATAGACCCACTGTCTCCCTGTGGCTCAACTCCCCAACTGTACAACGGAGATACTAGTTTCGTCCTACGTCGCAAGAGGTTGTGAAGATAAATATGCTAAAGGCTGTGAGATGCTCAGATCCAATGGTTCTGGGGGCTGTACAAGTACCTAAGACAAGCAGCTGCCTTGAACACTTCCATATGGGTTCTTGCATCATGCCCATCACCCCAGCAATAGCACATCTCTCTCGAGCTGTTCATTGTTCCCTCCAGCACCAGAGACAGCATCCTCTAAGAGGCGCTCCTGGCCTGAATATTAACTGTGCCCTCCTCAGTCTTTTCTACCATTTCACAGAATAAATCCTTGGGAGCTAAACCAGCCTCCTTAAAAGGAGGAAGGTCTTCCTATTGCATGGCTGGCTGCAGCTGCAGAGTCAGTTCGAAGTGCCAGTCTGATGGCAGGAAGATTTTTGTTGAGCAGACTCCCTCAGGGCGTGTCTTTTTCATGAATTACTGGACTTTGCAGATAGGTGAACAGGAGAGGTCAGATACCAGGCTGTAGGTGGCATCTGCAAAATGAGTCCTTCCATTCACACCCCACTTAATGCATCAGAGAAGAAGGAATGGGTACTTGAAGTGACTTAACACCTTAGCCAGGTGATGGCTATTGGTTGACCAGCCTATTGGATCTATCAGACTGCCTACTTCCTATGTTTTACACCCCTTGCATTTAGTTTCATTCCCTTCTGTAAGTTCACCCATCTTTGAAGCATCTGAGGAAGTGGGATCTTCTCCCATGAAAGCTCATGCAAAAAATAAATGTTAGTCTTAAAGTGCCACACAACTCCTCGTTGTTTTTTTACTTTTCAGGATCCATCGGGTGATGTGTCATTCATTCACACACACATTATTGGTGGCAGAGACAGACATAACCTAAGTCTCTCTATTTCTGTTCCTGCATCTCATCCACCAAACCCGGCCACCTCCTCCAGACCCCTGCACAGGGGCTCCTTTATTGGCAAAGCTTTGCCCAGCAAATCCATTCTGTAAGCCAGAACGAAGTCAGACCCTTGCTGAGAAGAGTCCCTGCCTGGGCAGGTGCGGAGTTTGCTCAAATGCTGAACATTAGCGCAGCTTCCCGTTCTTGGCTGGCCTTTCGGAAAACCTGCCTTATCTCCGTGGAGACTTAGAACAGGATTTAGCCCAAGTGCCATAATGTAATGGAGAGCTATTAGACACCCCACCCCCAGATCCCAAGGCTGTTGCATGGACTCTTACAGCTAGTTCCAAAAAATTTGCCTTTCTCTTTTCCAACAATCAAGTCCTGCCGGCTGAATTCCTGCCTGATCGTTCTGGGTCTGTCTGGAGTGAACGTCCAACATACTGACACCATCAGCAGAAAAAAGAAAAAGCTCCTTTACAGGAAACATCAGTGGATCAGTTTCAAAGGAGCTGAGGCTGAAACAAGCAGAACAGTTTTATTTGAAGGGGCCTCTGTCTTCACTTGGCACAGTGCACAATCAGCAAGGTTTTCATTTCCTTGGGGACTCCATTTTCCTTACCCTGCTCTGTTCCCACACATCTTCTTTTACATGCCGAATACAAAACTGACAAGAGCAGAATTTTTCAAACACTCACTAGCAAGATCCAGGGGCAACGTGGGGGAGGATTTCTCTTCTAGTCCGCCCCTTCCCCACTCTCTAATTTCTGCAAGGGGATGGGAGAGGGTTGTCTGCTACTCTACCCTCACCAGCCTGGATTTTCTGGGCCACCGGCCATAGAGAACTCCAGCGTCAGCTTCAGATGATAGCCAACCCAAGTAGGACAAAGTGAAAATGATATGGGTCTTGTTGGCTTGATTCTTACCCAGAGAACTGGAACTAACAAGTTTCTTGTTAATGTCACTCCATTGGTCATTGGGGAAGTTGGGGCTGTGGTTGATGCAATAAAACAGTTGGCAGACTCAGGGTGTCATGGCTGTATCAGGTGGTAATCAGAAGATCCGTTATGACCACAGGATTATTATTTTTTTAAACAGTTTATGTGCTAACTTTGGTCATATGGGACCATGCTAGAGGCAAAATGGAGATTGGAATAGCTTGACTGATGTGAAATTTCTTCTCTGTCCCTTGGGGGGGGGGGACAAGGCCTTTACAGGCACAAAGGAAAAGAAATGAATGCTTCAAGGAGTCTTTTATAATATGGTTCACTGGTAGATCTATATCCTCTCACTACCTTTGCTGAGAGCTACAAGTATCAGCATCTCAGGTTTCCAAATGTAGAAACTGAAGCATGGATGACTTGTGCCGAGAGTTATTGAACAAGGCCTCGTTTTCACTGGGGATGGCTCGAAAGGCCACTAAATGAGGAATCAATTCTTGCCACGTTTTATATCTTCAGTGAGTTCTGAGTCACACTGGGGGGGGGGAAGGAGGCCACCCACCAGACTGGAGCCACGCACAAAGGGTGGGTGAGGCATTGCAGCACCTGGCTGGGCCACCAGGCCCTTCGTAAAGGGTGGGAAGTAGGGGACACACAAGGTGCCCATGAGCACCTCCCTTCCAAAGCATGGTGAACGGCTGGGCTCTTGGCAGCAGAGGGGCTGGGCTGTGCAGGTAAGAGCACGGGGGAAAGGTGCTGCCCGGTTGGGTCTAGCCTGTCTCGAGGTAGGGGTGAGAGGCACAGGAGGTGCTGAGGGTGTGCCTCAGCACTCGCTCCAGGCTGGAAGGAGCAGGGTGAGGCTGCCCCATCAGAGCCAGCATCAGGCTGCAGTGGAAAAGGTGCACACTGTGCACTGGTTGCAGGGAGTGGGCGTGCATGGTGGAACCAAGACTGCATTTTCCTCCCCACGACTCTACAGATACAGACCCCCCCTCAGGGCAGCTGGTGGGGGCAGCACCAGGATCCCTCCTGCCCTATGAAGTGGGCATGAAGCAGGGGACACAAATATAGGCTTGGCCCCTGGGTGCAGGAGACCCTCAGTATAGCACCGAGTTGCTCTAGGACAATCTCATCTTAAACTCCTCATCTGTTTTTTCTCTCTCTCTAATAAGTTGCTGAATGGTTTGAATTCCTTTCCCTCTTTCTTATGATCCAAGAAAGCTTCCTTCTGGTTAGTTATCCCATTACTTCCTACAACAGGGGGTCTCACACATTCCTGGGAAGCAGCTGGTGTTGGCTCTGTAGGAGGCCAGGTGGTCCAATCCAGTAGAGCAACCTCCACGCTCCTAGAAAGGAGTGCAATACCAGTGACTGGCTCATAGCTTATAACAGGGCATATGGTGATCCACAAACCACAGGAGGCACATGGAGCACTTGCTGATTCGGCTGTTAAACTGCAAAAAAAGACAGCTTAAGAACACACAGAGTGCTTTCCTGATGTTACTTTCCACTTAAGCAATTGCTTCAACAGCACAGCAGGGATACCTGAGCACAAACAGGAGGGCAGTTGGCCTCTGCAGTCATGGGTGGGGCTGGATCCACAAAGTAGCAGAAGCATTTAAGATGCAGTTCACACTGCATAAAAACAGTTTGAGAATCTACTTGATCACTGCCTGTGTTATCAAGCTGAACTCCACAATTCATTCAGTTACATTTGCTCAACGCGCAGCTGAATCTTTCAATGCCACACAAGATGGGGTGATCTGTTAGCAACTTGACCCACCACCTGAACAGCCTTTCAAGCCACAAGGGTAGGGTTACCAGATACCAAAGCATAGAAAGGAGCACAGGGAAGCATGAAAAGGACATTGGAGGACACATGGAGAAATGCCTGTTTTTAGGGGGCCCTGGAATGCTTCCCCCTAAAAATAGGGTGTTCCGGGGGGTTCCAGCATACTTTAACCCCTGTAAGTAAAAAGCCAGACAAAATCATGTATTTTTAAAATACCTGTCAGCTGGAGGATGTGAAGGTAAAAAGGAGGACATGTCCTCCTTTTGCCTGACATTTGGTAACCCTACACAAGGGTGATGTCACCTACTGGCTTTGGGCAAGAGGACCACTGGGGCACATCCTTGTTAAGCCGCCAGTAATTCCTGTTCGTCACTATGCCAGGCCAGTCCCCACATGATGAGGAATAGAAGATAAAATGCACCAGTGATTGATTGGGAGCTGAACACTGGAGCCTAGACTATACTGTGTAGGTGGTGCAGGGACAGATTTCCATTGACTTCAGTATGCTTTGTGTCAGGCCCATGAAGAGTCAATTTTCTTGTCATCCTACATCCAGAGGAAGAAAGATCTGCACTGCTTGAAACCAAACCTGCAAGGGTTGGCCCAAACACACCCTGCTGTTTTGCCCTCTCTAGAGCAACCCAGCAGCAGTGCCCCTCAGGAATTTTCCTAACACCCCCATACCCCCCCAAATTTCCAAACACTACCTCAGTTGTCAGCTAGTAACAATGTTATACCAATTTATTGAGCACCCCAACACTACCCCTAATTTCAAGTCCTGAGGAGAATACTGTCCCTTATCACAATTTGAAACTATGAAATTGCTATCGAGGCACCTGCTCAAATTCAGCCAAGTTTCCCACCCCCAGAGAAGGTATTTTTCTTGATCCAGAAGCAATCTGAAAGCTCCCGTACTCTAGATCCAGATCAGAGCCCAGCAGAAAACAATATGAACCAAAGCTTTTGGGAAAAGCAGATGAGGCTGCAAGACACTGATGGAATTTATTCAAGGTCCGAGTTAGTCTAGTTCAGCAAAATAAGCAAGGAATCCTTTAGCACTTAAAGATTAGCATTTATTTATCGCATTAGCTTTTGTGGGAGAAAATCCCACTTCGTCAGACACCCATTCCATAAGTTTCTCCATCTTCAAAGCATCTGATGAAGTGGGATTTTCTCCTACGAAAGCTCATGCAATAAATAAATTTGGTAGTCTTTAAGTGCCACAGGACGCTTCGCTGGATTTTATCCAGTAATCCACGCTCCATATGAAAATCAGAATTACTCCTCTCTACAATTCGAGGGAGCCGGGCTAGATCCCTTGTACCTCTCAGCACCTCATCTTACTCGCTTCCCCCTCCCATGTTCACAGACTCCTTCACACCCCTCAAAGGACCAAAACAGCGTGTTACAGAAAAAGAAATGGTATATTGGAGACAGTGGTGGCTTTTAAAATCCACAAGGTTCAGTCATGTTAAAATCCAGTGCAGTTTATTCATTATTGTCCTTTGGTCAGAATGTTTTCAGGCACAGATATCAGTTGGGGTGGGGGGCGAGTGAAGGAAAGAAATAATAGTATTTTTTTTTTTTAAGTCAAATGGTCCCCACGGCACAATCCAGACAATTCACACATCACCACAGCCAGCCTCTGCCGTTCTTACTGATGGCAAGAGGCCTCTTTGCTGGGATGTTCTTGCTCACCTGGAATAGTGACTAACATTTTGATCCATCCCCTACTCAAGGTGCCAAGTGCTTTTCATGGCCCTTTTGAAAGGCCAAGAGACTGGCCCTTACTCTGCATGTCCTTGTGACCATCTTGGTTCTGGGACATTAGCCAGAGGTGGCAGGTGAGGACCTATCTTGTATTGGCCCAACTTCTGATGGTGAGAGACCCCTTCCCGCTCCCAGAGCTCTTCCTCAGACACTCTCTGCGGAGATGGATGCTCCTCAGCCTAAGAAAGGGGTCTCAACCTCAAACCACCACAAGGGCCACGTGAGGACTAGTACGTTAGCCTGAGGGCCACACCGCTGAAACCTTTTCATACAACGATACTGGAAACATTGGTAATGATAGTGTTGTCGTGGGACATTGCTTTAGGGGCTGCGTACAGTGTGTTTGAGACCCCTGGCCTAAATAATAGTGACAGCACATGGTCCCAGTGGGCGCAAGGGGTCCAGATCCTGCCATTGCACGTGTTGCCCATTGCTCCTTCACACGGAAAAGGCTTCCCCCCACAATCTGGGGCAGGCCCAGGGCATCAATGGGGCTAAAGGAGCAGAAGGCGGGGGGGGGGCGCAGACAGACCCCAGCCCCAGAGGGGGCGACCCGTCCCTCCCCCGCACTCACCTCCGGTCCTGCCCTGGCTCCGCCCCCAGCACTGCCCCCCGGGGTCGGGGATCTTCTCCAGCCCGCCGGAGCCGCTGCCCCTCTCCGCCTTGCCGGGGGGGTCCTCGCCCCCGTTGGCCGGGCTGAGCAGCGAGGCCCGCAGGCCCAGCACGAAGCGCTCGAAGGTGAGGTACCCGCTGGCCGGGGCCGCCCGCCGCAGCCCCTCCAGCACCCCGGGGGGCAGCTCCCGCGCCTCGGCCCCCCGCCAGCGGGACTCGATCTCCCGCAGGTGCACGTAGCCCCGCCGCCGGTCGTCCAGGATGTCGAAGAGGGTCCGCAGGCTCTGCAGGAAAGCCCTGGGCAGCCCCGCGGTGCCCCGCGCCGGCTCCGGGGGCAGCGAGCGAGCCCCGCGCTCGGGGGCCATGCGGGCCGGGAACGCTACAAATTGCTACTCGGGGTTCTACGCAGAACGCCCGCTTCTTTCTCAATGGGGCGCCCCGCGCCGCTGACGTCATTCATTAGCATTCTCCCGCCTCATTGGCTGGCGGTGGGCAGGCGCGCAGGCTGATTGGCTGAGCCGGCGGCCCCGGCAGGTTTGATTTTCCAGCGTGGCGCCTGCACCGGCCCGGGCGCGGATCGGGGTCATTTAATCCCCACCCCCGGCCGGAGGTCTCCGCAGCCGGGCACCGCTGTCCCATCGCCATCGGGGTCTCTGCCTGGGGGAAGCCGGGGAGGGACTTTTACTGCTCAAAAAGGCAACTGGTGGCTAAGCAGTTGTGGTGCCCCAAGCCAAATTTTGATTTGGTGCCCCCCCCCCCATTCATGGAGGTTGAAAATGGTTTTCCAAAGTGCCTAAATCTCCAGTAAAAAACAACAAGCAGTTGTGTGGCACTTTAAGACTAACAGATTTATTTTTTGCATGAGCTTTCGTGGGAGAAGATCCCACTTCCTCAGATGCTTCAAAGATGGGTGAACGCTGCCTGCAGAGGGATTTAAAGTGCACTCTGCCTCCAAGACTTAAGCTGCAGGTTGACTAACGGGGCCTGAGCTGCTAGGAAAGAGTGGAAGAGGCAGGAGCCAGCCGGGTCTTCAGGGGGGTTAGGCACCCCTAAGAACTGTCACCGGGAGCCATGGCTGTCTCTTGCCTCACAGTAGAGCCAGCCCTGCTAAGGAGAGACAGATTCTGCCACCTCTCCTCCAGCCGGGAAGGGTTTGGTTGGTGGATTTCGGCAAATCATTTAAAAAACACATTTCCCCCTTTTTTTAAATGCAACTCAGTTGGTGGGTCCCAGACCTTGAGACACGCCCATGTATCCAAGAAAAAAACAGCCTAGAAAATTCTTCAGCAACTACCAAAACAAGAGACAGGGTTTTGACACATACATACATGAAAGGCTATACTTCCCTGTGCTAAAGAAAATAAAGCCCTGTGGCATTTACAGACTAACAGATTTATAAATCTGTTAGTCTGTAAATGCCACAGGACTTTTTTTTTTTTGGCTGGACTAGACTAACAGGGCTGCTTCTTTGTTCCTTTGCTCAGCCTCTGTGCCCGGGTCTCTCAAGAAGGAACACGTTTCATGCAGATCTGTTCCTCTCAGAAGCACCTGTACAAACAGCAGGTACAGAATAGGTAAACTCACGAGTCCAAAGGTCTTACCAAAGCTGGTGGGTCTTACTTTAGGCACACCAGACTTGAGCTTCTCTTACCACCTGTCCAATCATTTGTTATGAGTTTTGTTCAGTTTTACCTTTGTGGAGACTTGAAAGCGCTGTAGGTTATTTACCAGTTTAAAGGTGCCATAAAACTCCTTGTTTGTTTAGCTCCTCCTGTATTCAATATGAATGCTCCCCACATTTTGAACAATAGGGTGAAATTAACATACTGGTTTTTTTCACACCCATAAAATCTTATCTTTGTGCAACAATATCATCATAGATGTTTGCTGAGATTTAGAGAAAGTGTAGTTAATTCACTGCTGCTGCAATCGCTCAAAAAGGAAGGGAAGCCACACGCATGTTTTCATAGGTCCTACAAGATTACAATCCATTCTTTGTGACATGATGTAACATTTGTGTAGTGGGTTATGTCTGTGTCTCTTTACTTGGAATCCCCATCTTATCTGAGGCAGCAGTATCACAGATTAAAAATTAAGAGAGATCACCAAAATGTAAAAATGTCCATAGTTCTTTTAAGATAGAAGCTATTTAAGTACTTTGAACCTCTAATAGATTTGAGCTCTCAGATCAGTTCCCAGTGGGCAGGTAAACAAACAAACCAAGCCAGCAAGCACTAGATTGAGCCATAACACTATTGCAGCATTGGAACAGGAGTGATTCCTCTTTTCCTACAGCAGAGGATTCTCTTACTAATTCCATGACTGCAAATCTATGTCTATGGGACAGTGTTAAATCACCCAACACAGTCACATTTTAAAGATCTCATTTTGGCCAAGAAACTGTGCAACTTCAAGACCTCTCTTACCTGAGTCCTTTAGGAAGGATAAATTCAAGCATCTGACAACATGGGATTTTCTCCCATGAAAGCTCCTGTGAGAAATAAATTTGTTAGTCTTTAGAAGTGTTGCAGAAGTCATTTGTTTAACTGACTTTTTGGTATCTAACAAGATGATCATATCCACCTAATAGTCTCTCCCCCCCCCCCCGTGTGTGTGTATGTGCGCGCGCGTGCATGCATTCACAAGTCCATCTCCTACCTGCCTGTTTGAATACTCTTCATCTGTGTTTTTAATTTTTCCTAGGAAATTTCCTAACTTTACATTCTTGCAGGGATTGTGCTGCTTATCATGGAAGAGGCTATATTTAAAGTGCTCTAAAAATAGTGTGCTGTGGCCTGACATTTCTCATGTCTCAGTAGCTCCAAAGCAAATGCATTTGGTGAGCAAGGACAAAAGTGGTTTTGTTTTCTAAGTGGCAGCCTTGCATACTCAACCTTCAATCTGGGCATCAAGCTAAGTTCTCTTGGGGTATTGATCAACTTGGTAGCTGGGAGCAAAAGTGATCACAAAATGATAGCATTCATGATTTTAATGAATAGAAGATGGAAGTATAACAGAATAGACAGTGACCTTCAACAAGGCAGACTTTAGCAAACTCAATAAATAGATAGGAAAGATCCTGTTGAAAACAAGTCTAGGGAAAAAAGATTTCAGGAGAATTGGCATTTGTTTAAACAGACCTTATTACAGGCACAGAGCAAACTATCCCAATGCATAGGAAAGGTTGGAAATATGTTAAGGGGCCCTGCTGACTTAACCAGGAGATCTTCAATGACCTGAAACTCAAAAAAAGGGTCATATCTGATGCAGAAACTAGGTCAAATGAAGGAAGACTATAAACACACACACACACACACACACACACACACACACACACACACAAACATGTAGGGACAAAATTAGAATGGCCAAGGCACAAAATGAGATTAAACTAGCTAAGGTAAAATGAAAACATTTTACAAAACATGAGAATCAAAAGGAAGAGAAAGACAGCAACAGAAAAAGCAGCAGTGCTCAAAGGGTTAAATGCCTTTTTTGTTTCAAATTTCACCAAAAAGACTAGCAGAAATCAGATGGCTAACTGTGAATATCAGTGTGACTGGGTAGATCGGAGGCTAAAATAGAGAAAGAAGACGTTAAAAATTACTCAGGCCTAGTCTACACTGAGGACAGAGGTTGACCTAACGCCGCTTATGTCGACCCTCTACAGCCTGCATCTATACTCACGCAGCCATTGAACTACTGCCACTGTAAGTTGGCATCGTAACAGCACCTCTGTGGGTGGCGTAGAGTTTTGGTTTCTTTTAATAATGTGATTTAACGTAAGTATAGACAGAGAGCAGTTTAATGTGATGTTACTGGCCTCTTGGATTTATACCAGAATTGCCTGTTCTTTCAACTCTGTCTTTCCTGGTCTGCTGCTCCTTACCCACATCATCATCAGCAAATAGCTCCTTCCCTGACTGCAGCCCTGGTAAGGTTTGAAGTCTGTTTCCTGCTTGGGCAGCATGGAGAGATTTTCACCATGTGTGCAGCAAGCTCCCAGAGTGCAGCAGATAAAAACAGCAAGAAAAGCTTTTCCTGTTTGTTTGTTTGTTTGAGAGAGGGGGAGGGAGGGGGCACATTGCATCTCAGGAAGACAGCTGACTTCCCACAAACCTCAGTGCTTCTTTGCATTGTGGGATGGCCATCACAGTGCAATACTTTTAAATTCAACCTAATGGTATGCAGTGGGAATGCAAGAACCTGGCGCAAGGCATGTGGTGTGACCACAGTCCTCCGCTTTTATTAATTCAGCATCTTGACATCGATGTTAAATCTCACCCCATTGTAGACATGGCCTTAGACAAGTTAGATGCCTCCAGGTCAACAGGGCCTGATAAAATACATCCTTGAACACTTATGGAATTGGCTGAAGAGCACTCTGAGCCATTAAAGATTATCTTTGAGAACTCATGTAGGAAGGGTGAGATGCCAGAGGACTGGATAAGAGCAAAAAAAATATATATGTAGTATCCATCTATAAAACGAGCCAGGGAATTATACTCCAGCCACCTTAATTTTAGTACCCAGAAAGATAATGGAGCAAATAAACAATCGATTAGTAAAAAGCTAGAAGATAACAGTCAACATGGATTTGTCAAGAACAAACCATGTCAAACCAACTTAATAGCCTTCTTTGACAGAGTAACAAGCCTTGTGGATGGGGGTAGGGAGAGCAATAGATGTGATCTCTTTAGTAAGACTGTTGATACTTTTCTCACTTGACCTTCTCATAAGCAAACTAGGAAACTATAACCTAGATGAACCTATCGTAAAGTGGGTGCACAAGTGTTGGAAAACCCTAACTAAGTAATCATCAGTGGTGCTTAATCAAACTGAAAGTGCATATTGAGTGGCATCCCACAGGTCCTGGCTCCAGCTCTATTTCATCTTCCTAAAGGATTTGGATAATGGCATACACCTATAAGGAATGTGAATGATACAAGACGGGAGTGGTTGCAAGCACCCTGGAGGACAGAATTAGAATTCCAAATGATTTTGACAACACGGAGAAACAGTCTGAAATAAACAGGAGGAAATTTGATAAGGACAAATGCAACGTACAATTCTTAGGAATGAATAACCAAGTGTACGTAAACAAGATGGGAAATGATTGCTGAGGAAGGAGTGCTGCAGAAAAAGATCTGGGAGTTATAGTGGATCACAGATGAAAAGGAAGTAGATAATGTAATGCTGTTACAAGAAAAGCAAAACATCATTACAGGACACCTTATATTCAGAATAGGTGGGGGCTAGGGCATGGTCCATTGAAAAGGGGAGGCACATTTGTACTATGAACCGTGGTGAAATGCTCCCTTATTCTGGTTAGTGAAAACTTAATGCAGCTCTTGCCTAAAAGCAAACCCACTATTCTGAAGATTAGCGACTTCAGTCTTTCCTATCTTCCGTTTTCTAGCACTCTGGACCATCAGGGGACTCACCAGGGCTGTGCACAGCATGTTGCTTTGTTTGTCACAGGGACAATCCTCTGAAAAGAGAAATAAGCAAGGAGTCCTGTGTAGGGTTACCAGATACCAAAGCATGGAAAGGAGGACAGGGAAGTACAAAAAGGAGGACTTTGGAGGACACAAACATCCGGGGCCCCACCCAGGCCCCCTTCATCCACCCAGCCACTGCCCTCCCCCCAATGCTTGCCCCATTGATCATCCAACTCCAGGGAAATCTGTCTAGCCCTTAGTTACTGTGTGAGATGAATTGGAAGAACAGCAACTCAGGGATATCAAATGAATGGCTTAAGTATTTTTTATCTTCACATTAAAGTAACCAAAAGCCAGCCACTTTAAGGCATCACAAAATTAAGTATTTAATATTTACATCAAGGTGCAAGGAGAATCACACTGCAGAACTCCTATCCAGATTGATATTTTTACATTATGAGTTGCAAATGGAAGGAAACTTCCAATAAATTTAATGTAGTAATTATGGACAAGATTAAAATCAGTTTTAAGACAGTAAGTTCTTCACAGAATTGACTCTCATTGTTTGACACATGGAAGGGAGGCCCTTGACTCCACGAAGTCTAGCTGCATTTCAGGTGTTGGCTTCTAAAGGAAAAGTAATCTCTGTTCAAATCAAATCAAATCAAATCAAATCATAGGGCTGGAAGGGACCTCGTGAGATCATCGAGTCCAACCCCCCTGGGAATTGCAGTATTCTCCCCAACACATGAAATTAGGAGGTACGGGGGGTGTAGGGGGTGCTCACTGATTTGGTATAACACTGTTACTAGCTGACAACTGGCAGGGGTGCAGGAGAGGTGTAGGGAAATCCCCGTCTAGCCTCAGTTTTGAGCCTCACTGCAGTATTTAAAAAAAAAAAATCGCAGACAAGCTGTTTAAGTTTTACACCCACAGGCAAGGAAAAATCAGAAGTGAGAGCTGCTGGGTTTTATGTGAAGACCTACCTGAAACAAATTTTTACATAAAATGCAAATTTCTAGACATCATATCCTACTATGTCCACCATACACCACAGATGGAGATATATTTCTTTTTTGACAGTTGACATTTTCTGTTTGCTTTTATGTGAAATGCATGTCAAATAGGAGGGAGTAGACTTAGATGTTTTTGGCTATCAAATGCTCCACACAAGACAACAACACCTATTCTTAGATGCCATGATCAGTTTTTTCCTAAATATACCAAAAGAAACACTCTCTAAAAGTAATATAAAAATAAGAATAGAATATATAAGGCAAAACCAAGCTGCTTGTTTTCTGTTATTTGATAAACTACTAACAAAGGGACAAATATTGAAATCCTTGCTTAGTCAAATTTCTCACTGACTTCATTTAAACTACAGGATCTGGCCCAGCTCAGCACCTACTTTAGCATGTATAATACTTGCACATCAGTGCATCTTAATAAAATTTAAGGATACATCTCTAGTGGACTAATCTCATCTTGGAAAGGAGAAGCAAACTGAAAAAAGGAAAATCATATGCATTCAAACCTCCTTACAACCCAAAGTGAACTTTCCTTGACCTATAAACAAAAGATTTGTTACAAAAAGCCAATCCCCATTAGGAGGAATAAAGATCTGGCTTAGTTGAACCATTAGAGAAAGAAACCCCTGAAACTTTAAGCCAAGCAGGGTAGCAAAGCAGAAAGTGAAGCAGCAGCCACAGGGCACCACAGAGACCCCATCAAACTGTAGAAAAGCCCCAGCCCCTCCGAAAAATAAGATCAAGCCTTCCCCAAAATCCAGGGGATGGGAGGTGAGCAGACCTGAGCTGGAGCCTGGAAAGAAGCCGGAGGTGAGGAGGGGGAAGCAAGGAGGCAAAGCAAAACCACGTCGCTGGCTGCAGCCATCCCCATCCCCGGCCAGCCAGCCCTCTTCACTGCCTATTGGCATGCAGGGGCCAGCAATGGAGCATCTCCAAATTCCCAGCCCCACCAGGCGCTGCAGCTGCTGGGCTGAGCAGCAGGGGAACACATTTGGGAGCTGCCGGCTGGTTCGCCCTTGTATTTTTACAGCGCTGCCCCAGGCGCCCGGCAAAAAGCCAGACAAATAGCACTTTTTCTAAAATGCCTGGAGGATGGAGGACTGCAGGGCAAAAAGGAGGACATGTCCTCCTTTTGCCGGACGTCTGGTAACCCTAGTCCTGTGGCACTTAAAGACTAATAAATTTATTTATTGCATGAGTTTTTGTGGGAGAAAATCCCACTGCATCAGACACTTTGAAGGGGAGCTCTGTGTCCGCAGAGCACAATGTGGAGTTGTTCTGTCCAGTCATTTCTAGCTTATCAAGACGACTCTTCTTTCCTTGAGCTTTTGGCCCCTTTCTTATTAGTTATCCGGGACAAATGGCAGCTTTTTTGTTTGTTTGTTTGTTTATTTACTGTTATAGCCCTGCTTACACAGATCCATGTAGGCTGGATGCCAAGGTTAATTTTTCACACAAATATTTTGGTTCTTGAGTCTTAGCTCAAAAGGGATAGAGGGTTAAGTTAACCAGAATTAGAATTAAGGGGAAAGTTTTGCTCACCTACTGATCTGGGGCTTGATTCATCTCCTAGTGCACTGTGAATCTGGGCCTGGATCAGAGCTAGTGTTCAGGCAAGCTAATGAGGACAGCTGGCCGGACTGGCTGGGCCACCTGATTCATAGGAAGAGTCATTGGACTGGCTTTTAGGCCCAGCAGGAGCTGTAGTTTAGTGGCTGCTCTAAGTATTTGTCCGTGGCTGTGACAACACTTGAGCCTGGTTGTTCTCCACTACAATTATGAACTGGTGCACCATTTTTCTCTTGTTTTGTTTTCTAGCTTTTGCCATCAAAGAAGCATGGACTTCTTATTTCTCTGTGGGGGCTTTTTTATTTTCCTTGTTTATAACTATTTCATTAAATCTTGAAACCTGATGCTACATAGAACAGATGTTGCAGCATCATCCACATTTTGATGTGAATGCACAGGCAATGAGGGCAGAAACGGATTCCCCCAGTTGTGATCAGAAAGTGCAGTCAAAGTGATCTTTCATCAGGGAGCTTTGCAGTTAAACTCCTTGCAAGGCTAAAACCCCAGTAGCAACGTGTCCCAATGCACTAAATTCTGCCTGCAATCCCCCCACAACAGCATGTGTGCTGGGATACCTTCCTAGACACCAGAGTGTGAGTTAAGAAAAGCATTTCAACCTGCCACTTGAATTTCCTATTTCAAGTCACACCAAGAAAGGGCTTCAGTCCTACTGCCCCTTTGCATGGAAATTACAGTTCAGATTTGCCCAAAAGGGAACTAGGAAGTAATTGTGCATGGCAATTCAAGTCAATGTTTTGCAATATTTTCCATACAAATGCAGCCTGCAGAGTCTGTCAGAAATCAGATACACACGGTGCTCTTTTAAACTCCTTCCATGAGCAGTAATGATGTTCAAATGACTACCAGAGATTTAGGTATTAATTCTTAGCTACCTCTTAAGCTAGGCTTCTCATCAGTAGCTCTCAAAGCACTCTACAATCTTTACTGTAAAATTATCCCCCAGCAGGGACTGGGAGTCACTGTGAGTGCTCCCCTGCTTCTTCTTTACAGCCTCTCTGGGGTTTGTTTATATCCCAAATTGCTTCCAAAGTCAGTCAGCATATTTTACCCACGTGAACCATCATGATAATGCCACCCGACAGCCACCCCTCAAGAAAAATCCACTTATGGATCCTGGGTTGAAGCTAAAATTTAGTGAGAATCTGGTATCAGTTCTACTAGGAGAGACGGTGTAGCCCAGTGGATAGAGCACTGGGCACTGAATGAGGAGATTTTGGCTCTATTCTCATTCTGCCATTTGCTTGCCATGTGACAGCAGCTATTGTCAGTGCCTCCTTTTTCTCACCCACAGAATGGGGATAATATGCTATTTTTGTAAACCATTTTATTATAGCGCTTCTCATCAGTGGCAGCCAAAAGAATTACCTCTGAGGCTGATGCCTCTTTGGAGATGGAAAATGGTGAATGCTGTTTAACTGCCTTCTGGTGTTTTTGGTAACTTGAGGCAGGGAGAATTAGCAACTGCTAAATGATTTGGTATTAAAAATAACCGAGACCTCCAGCTGTTAAAATAACCTCAACAAAATTAAAAATAAGCAACTGGCAACAGCGATATGATTAAGGAAGAGATGTTTTGGGGGGATTTTTTAAGTCAGAAGCATTCCCCTTACTACACTGTAAACAGCTGTAAAATCAAGTATTGGATTTCTCATTCACATGCAGATGTTGTGAGAATAAAGGCAGGGTAGTGTAGAGCCAGAAAAGCATCAGCACACAGAAAGTCCGGGTGGGAAAGGGATGCATGCAGAGAAGCCATTGCTGTCCAGCCGAGGGACCCGCAGCCTAAGGACCCCAGGGGGTTTCTTGGTGGGGCATTGTGGTTCTGTTTGCCTGCCAAAGGCCAAGTTTTCTTGCTCTTCTTACGGGGCCTCTCCAGGACTGGCTCTGTTTGCTTTGGAGGAGGGCTTGAGTTGTGCACAAAGTGGCTTTTCTTCCTCTGAGTCTCTTTCCCCCACCCTCTAAGGCTGTTCCCAGCAGAAAGCCAGGGGCTGACTGGCTGCTCCCAAGCTATTCCATAAAGTAGGCTCTCCCGGTGACTGACGAGGACAAATTGCTGAAATAAACCTTTTTAAAAGTGTGCTGCAGGGTTGGGTTGGCAAAGGAGGGACTCGTGTTTCCAGCACATGCCATACAGGCCCTGTTCCTGCATGAAGAACTGGGTGGGCCCACTCCTGTGCATGAATGTTCTGCAATCACAGCTTGCAAAATGTCTAACGTGTTCCTTGATTGAGGTGGCTGCAGCTGATGCCAAGCCTGAGGGATTAAATAGGGGGTCCAAATATTTGAATGTCTTAAATGAGGGGACATAAGGTATGTCCACACTAGGAGCTTAAATCAGCTTAAGAAGGCTTAAGTCAACTTAATGAACACCCTGGCCACATTTGGAGTTCATTAAGTTGACTTAAGCACTTGCTTAAGTTGACTTAATAACTCCTGCCCTTAAAGTCGACTTTAAGGGTTAAGTCGACCTTATTGAGTCAACTTAACACAATGTGGCCAGAAAAGTTGACTTACTGCAATGGAGCCATTTAAGTCAGCTTAATGAAGTTTATTAAGCTGACTTTAAATGAGTCCCCTGGCTTAAGTCAACTTAATGAAATGTGGCCTCACTAAGTCGACCTAATAAGGTCTACTTAAAGTCAACTTTAAGTAGACCTTATTAAGTTGACTTAACTGAGCCCTGTAGCATAGAAATAGCCACAATGAGGTAAAGTCCAGGAGGAAAGCAAGTGACGAGGCTGCCTTCATTCAGGCCTTGTCCAAACAGGAGTTGCTCCAGTTTAATTTAAACTGCATGAAAAACCAGTGTAAAGCCATGTGTGTGCTCTTAAATTGGTTTTGAAAACTAGTTGGATCAGGTTAACTTGGCTGTAAAATTACCAACACAAGCTAAACTGCTACAACCCAGGTTTAAACAAACAGTGTTGGCAACTTTTGCCTGTAGAAAAGGCCTCAAACTATCTATGAGGCTGGGCACAGCTGGCTGTAAAGCATGAGTAAAGCAAAAGACTGTTTAGGACCCCTATACGCCTTACCCTTGTGTCACCCTCTTCACTAATAGGGTGAGGGGGGATGGGAAGCCAAGTCATTGCCAATCTGCACCCATCTTCATTCCAGCTTGGGGGCCCCGTCAATTAACCAGTCCCCCCAAAACACATCAAGTAATACAGGCCTCCACAAATCTATGTTTCTGGTCACCATGGCAACCAGTTTTATTAACCTGTTGCCTACCTCCATTGCAGAAATATAATGGAGGAATATCTGGTGACCAAAAGCAAAATTGCTGGTGCCTAGCTGTGAGCCAATTTTGTCTACCCCTGTTGTAGTATTAAGCACTACGGGAGTGTACTTTGTCTCTAGAGCATGAATCTGAGATGCCTTTGTGTGATCTGGCATATGTAGTTGTTGGGAAGGGGTCAGACACATATTCATATCCTATTTCTACACATCTGCAGCCCTCAAGCACATCTGCCATTTTGTGAGAGGAGCTGACTGAAGAGACACATGCTGTGCTCTTTGTTTCTTTCTCAAGTTATTATTTCCATCGATCTAAACTAAAAGCCAGAAGGGAGTGGCAATAGAAATTGCTTGTTTTCAGTATCTATGAATTTGTTTGAGCTCCAATAAGAACAGATTGGAATTACAAAGCTATTTTGGATGTAAAAGCAAGTCTGTTTGGATGTTTCCCATTCTAAATTCATCATACTAGATAACAGATGCTGTGTCCTGTTCTAATGTGTGATACTGCTTCTTGTGGTAAGACAGATTGTATTGCTGTAGTGAAGGACATCATATAATGGAAACCACTTTAAATCAGGGGGTGCAGGAGTACCCTGCACCTCTAGTTCCAATGTAGGGCACAGATAGATATTTTACCTTTACAGTGTGTGTTAGTCAATACTGTGTATTTGTTATTTAATATCATAAATAAAATAACTGTTTAATAGACATAATAAATGTCCAACAAAACTCTATATCATGGATTTGGAACTCCATTCTACATGAAACTTGGTTTAAATCAAGGGTCTCTAACTCAAATCACCACAAAGGCCGCATAAGGACTAGTACATTGGCCTGAGGGCCGCACCACTGGAACCTTTTCATACAATGATATTGCAAATATCAGTAACAATAGTGTCATTGCGGGCCACAGGAAATAGCTTTAGGAGCCACATGTGTCCTGTGGGGGGGGTGTTTGAGACCCCTGGTTTAGATGTATACTGTGCAATTTCATTTAAATGTGTTACCAAAATGTGTGAATGAAAGGTGTGTGATGGGACCATTTGATGCCAGCCTGTCCTGATGAAATGCAAGTACCACCTTAATGGCTGTGCAGTGCAAACAAATCCCTGAAAAATAAAAAGAAGGATCCACCCCAGAAAAGAAAAGAATAAAATATAATCAAGAGAAGATGAAAATCATGTCTGCAAATGACTGGAGATTAATGATTTCACAGAAGCTCTGAGGCAGCATGACGCAGCAAGTCCCACAGTCTACATGAAGAGCCCACAGCTATGAAAGATGGGTATGCACATGGAAACTTTGGGTCTCTTTCTGCAGCTGTCGTCTTAGAGCAACAGAGTTGTGACAGAGCCTGGATCCCTTCTTGTGCCCAGTGTACCTGGTCATTAGGCTGGCTTAAGCAATGTATCAAAGGACTGGTAATTCTTTCAGATCAGCTTGCAGAACTTCTTGGGGGTGTGCATGGGGGTGTGTGTTGGTGTGAGACTGCTTTTTGCTCTTCTTACATTTAGAATAAATGTGGCATATTGCCTTGTCCATCTGAATAAGATCTTGCTGGTCTTTTCTTGTATATGTATTACACCACTGCCTGTGCTGCTAGGTGCTATGGACACACAAATAACAAGTAAGTAGAGCCCTGCAAATCCACAGAAACAAAATGGATATCTGCAGACCATTTCTTGCAGATGCAGATTGGATACAGGTCCACATATTTTTATCTTCACAGACCTAGAGCCCTGCAAATATGCAGATATCCACAGATAGCCACATTAAATCTGCATCCGCGGATACAACATGGATATCCGTGGACCATTTCTCGCGGATGCAGGTTGGATACGGATTCACGTATTTGTATCTGTGCAGGGCTCTACAAATAAGTTTAAGTGGAGAAGATTTTTTAGGAGGTGCTGCTTAGTTTGGCAAGAACACAGGGAATCTTGGTAAATAAATGCCCACTGTACCACTTCCTAAATCAGGCAGCAGTGAAGTTAAACATGTAAGTCAGGGAGAGACTTAAGACAAACATAAACTCAAGGAAGGTTAGGAGTGGGTTTTAAAGTTGAAGTCTTAGTGCAAACAGCAACTTTGCGTACCACTTGACAGGAACAAGAGATGAAAATGAAATAGAAATGAATGGAACGGGTGAGGATTTACACAAGAGAGAATAAAGTAGGAAGAGTGACTGATGTGGGGCTAGATGGCGTGAGCAGCATGTCAACCCATGGCAGGAGTGATGTGGGACCGTTCCTGCCTGGGTACAGCAGGACAGAGTCTACTCCCAGCTGTGGCCCCTTTTTGCCTCAATCGTGGGCTGAATGAGGTGGAATGATGCTTGGGAAATTCCCCCCAAGGTGGGGTTAGTGCAGGGCCAATGGAGGCCACCCTATGCTGCTATCTATCCTGTGTGGCAGAGCAGCTCACAGTCTACAAAGGTCCTGTGAGTTACCGTAGCTTTGCGGGCTGGTCTCTGTGCCTGCGCTAGCTCCCTGAGCAGCCCAGATTCAGGCAGGTGGATTCCAGTCCTCTTGCTCCCTCCCTACGTAAACTGCAACATAGGGGCATGGGAAGGTGGCCCAATCTCTCTTGGAACCACCCTGGGTGCAGATTTTGCCCCTTAGGTCAGGACATTGCACATTGCTCACCAGCTCCTCCACTTGAGGATCGCCTGCCCCCCAGCTGCAGTAAGACCCAGCTGTCTCTATGCTCAGATTTTGGCCCTGCATAGAGACCATAAAGCGGGTTGAGGAGAGCTGCATGTGCCTTCACCTGCATGTGGCCAGGGCATAATCTCACCTTGCTGGAAAGGGTCCATTTATGTCCATACTGCAGGCCTCACTTGGTCTCTCCTGTGTGCCTTCATCCCGCGCCAGGCATTTTAATCCTGCACTGAAGCAGTACACTCATGCCTCTGAGTTGTCCATCTCTCTTTGAGCGCTGCCTTTGCCAGAGTGACACAGTCTATCTCCTCCAACCTCTATATGAAAACCACTTTGGCAACAAAATGACCATCCAGTTAGTGAATGTGGTGAGGCAGACCCCTAGTGTGATAGGTGGGTTTAATGCCCAATATTTGAATTTGGCCAGGACCCAAGGTTAAATAAATGGAGTCAAGGAGAGGCAGCATTGCCTGGTGAAGAGAACGCTAAATTGGCATTCGGATCTGGGTCTACCCTGGCCTACTGAGTGACTCTGGGGAAGTCATTTCAACTCACCATACCTCAGTTCCTCCCTCCAGAAGGCTGATAACAAAACTGACCTTTGTAAGCACTTTGAGATCTATGGATAAAGTGCAGTGCATTATTAATCTCATGTCATTCTACAGGTACTGAAGAAGTTACACCATTTGTTCCAAAAGTTCCCTGAGTCACTTTGGTGTGCATGTGAAAGAGAGAGAAAAATGGGCCTAACCGGTGAGGCTGAGATCTGGATTTGGTGACAGATAGCTGGGATGTGTGTTGATAGGATTTTTTATTTGGACCGGTCTCTATTTTTTGTGGGATAATGTTGCCCCCTTTGCACCTTGGATGGGTGATTCTTCTCCAGCAAAGGGCCGGATTTAGAACAGGTGAGTTGAATTGGTTTGTGTATGTGCATACAATACCAGGTTGTCTTATTCAATGAAGAGACAATAGCCTGATTTGTAAAGAGCAAGCAAGCAAGCAAAGGTCTTTCCTGCAACACAAATTATGAAATTGATTTGCAAAACAAACATGGGGCCTTGTGGCACTTTTAAAGACTAAAAAATAATGATTTAACTTATCATGGGAGCTTTCTCGGGAGAAAGTCCCACTTCATTAGATGCTTGAAGATGGAGAAACAGAATGGGAGGAAAATAAATGCAGGGAAGCATAAGTCATAGATCAGTAACATGATCTATGACTTACACTTCCCTGCATTTATTTTCTTCCCATTCTGTAAATTCCCCCATCTTCAAAGCATCTGATAAAGTGGGATTTTCTCCCACGAACGCTCATGCAATAAATAAATGTGTTAGTCTTTAGAAGTGCCACAGGACCCCTTGTTTGTTTTGCTGAACTAGACTAACACAGCTACCGCTCTGGAACAAAACTCCTTGTTTGTTTTGCTGCCGTAGACTAACAGAGCTCTCCCTTTGGAACCAGGAAATTGATTTGTAACTGATGTACAGGTAGGTGCCCTGGCAGTTCTCCAGTGTAATTCAAAATCCTTCCATTTCAGGGGGACCCTATTTGTTTCTTCGCTTTCTAGCTTAGGCCACCATCCAGCATCACTTTGTGTCAGCATGTTTCTTGCCACTTGCTGCTCTGATGACTGGGAGATCGTTGAGCAATGTTTGGTCACTGACTTGATGGCATTTGTTGCCAATTCCCATTTAACGGAGTAGGCGGTGTGAAGGCTGCCATCTTTCACTCCCTACTGGAGGTGGCTACATATCTCAGTTTAGAGCTTGACATAGCAAGATCTTACCATGTGTTTTGCAGCAGGGCCTTTTCTGAGTCCATCTCAGAAAACAGGAATAGAACGGTAGCCACAGAGCACATGATGGAAACTGTCCAGCCTCATTCTTTCTGAAAACAGGATGCTGCAGACAAGGCGAGACTGTGGGTACCTGCCCACATCCCCTCTTTGAGGGCAGGAACTTGGGTTTGGCACTTCCCAGTAGCAGGACTGGAAAGAATCCCAGCCATCCACCCCTTGGGGATCTGTTTCTTTACACATAATTTCTAGTTGCTCCATTGCTACTACCACTGCCTGAGTCTGGTTGGATCACAGCATCAGGGGGTGTGTGGGAGTGGGGAGAGGAAGGAGGGAGGGAAAGAAGTGGGGGAATAGAATAACTCCAAGGCCAACATTGCAACCAGGACCAGGTAAGGTGAAAATTGCTTTGCTTTAGGTTGCAACACCAAGAATCTTGTGAGACCTTGTGAAAGCATGAGATGTACCATCAATAACAGCCCCTTATAAGAATTTGCTGAATTAAACAAGGCTTTAACTTTATGCAGTGCTGGTATTTACAGTGATAACAATGTCACGTGTTCCTGGCTAGCTAAAATGCATATAAACAGCCTTGGATGGATTAAATTTTATCAGTAGATGTCGACAAATGTCAATTTCACCAGAGACCCACAAACTTATGGAAAGTATTTCAGTCAGTAATGCCTGGAATTTACAGATAGGCCAAGTGAGAAAAATGATGATTGAGCACTCAGAGTTTGACTTAAGGACATTTACTTTATATATTTTGACATGGGATGCCAGCAATTGGTGTTTAATGGTTATAAAGCTTTAAATTTTGAAACTTAATAATTATTGACTGACCTCACTCCCCAGTTAACCAACCCTCCTGCATAATTCCTACCATTCTGAAAATGTCAATGGATAAAAAGTCTAGAAATATACACTGATAAGATTTCCAAATTGTATAAAAATAAATCAGATTCTGCGTAGCCTACATATAATGAAGCTTAGTAAAATATTACAAAGACATTTACCTTTGTGAGGAATTTCAGATAATACAGCCTAGTGCCCTAGTTCCAAAGGGGTAGCTATGTTAGTTTAGTTCAACAAAACAAATCAGGAGTCCTGTGGCACTTTTAAAGATTAACAAATTTATTTATCACATGAGCTTTCGTAGGAGAAAATCCCACTTTGTCAGGCACTTTTAGTATGGGGAGCTCCATGCATTTATTTTCCTCCCATTCTGCAAGTTCCCCATCTTCACAGCATCTGACAAAGTAAGATTTTCTCCCATGAACAGTCATGCAATAAATAAATATGTTAATCTTTAAAAGCGCCATAGGGATATCGCATATGGATTATTACAAATATGAAGTATTAGTATGCAAAATAATCATAAATAGTTCCCTAGACCCAGACAGCGTCACACCTGTGTTTAGCGAAGAGTCCAGGAAATGACGTACCATTCAGTCAATGAGAACAGGAGTTGAGACACCTTTGTGAATGGCTAAGAGGTTAGTTGCCGGTATGTGAATTGACAAGTTCCAAACAGGCAGCCACATTTCTCTAGTCCAGCAAAACAAACAAGTGGTACGTCTACACTGGAGCCTTAAGTCGACTTAAGCAACTCCAAGGCCACATTTGGAGTTCATTAGCTCAACTTAAGCAAGTGCTTAAGTTGACTTAATAACTCTCACCCTTAAAGGTGACTTTAAGGGTTAAGTCAACTTTATTAAGTCAACTTAACACAATGTGGCCATTAAAGTTGACTTATTAAAATCAGTTTAAGGCAGGAGAGCTTTATAAAGTCAACTTAAACCCTGGGACCCATTTAAAGTCAATTTAAGCCAAGGGACTCATTTAAAGTCAACTTAATAAAGTCAACTTTAAATGGGTCCCCTGGCTTAAGTAAACTTTATAAAGTCAGCTTAAACAAATGGGACTCTCTAAGGGGACTTAATAAAATTGACTTTAAGTTGATGTTGTTAAGTTGACTTTAACTGAGCCCTCTAGTGTAGACATAGCCAAGGAGTCTGGTGCCACTTTTAAAGACCAACAGATCTATTTACCACAAGAACTTTCGTGGGAGACATCTGACAAAGTGGGATATTCTCCCATGAAAGCTCATGTGATAAATAAATTTGTTAGTCTTTAAAAATGAATTGACAAGGAATTCTTATAGCACTTAGCCTTGCCTCCACTGCAAAATGTCATTGACTTGACTGTGGCAGCCCTTGAAACATGGAAAACCTACGATGAGTGGAACGAACATGGACTCCTGTGGCACTTAAGTGACACATTTATTTATTGCAGGAGCTTTTGTGGGAGAAAACTAATAAAGTGGAATATTCTCCCATTAAAGCTCATGAAATAAATAAATTTATTAGTCTTTTAAGTGCCACAGGACTCCTTGCTTGTTTTGCTGAACTAGACTAACAGGGCCAGCTCTCTGGAATTATGATGCGTAGAGTTTTCTGGGTGCTGCAGCTCAGTTCATCCTTTCAGACACACAAGGCACTTAATTTCACAGAAATCAGCCCAGTCAGGCATCAGTCTGCACTCCAGCTTGACCTGGTGAGGGGTGACTGAGATGGGCCTGGTGCAGAAGAAGCCTCTCTGCCATGCACCCCTATTTTGGCCATCGCTGTAGAAGGCTCACCTCACTTTTAGTAACTTTCATCCCTCCACTACTGAGGTCCCTGCCACAACTTTTCCGGCAGTGCTTTTCCCCCTTTCTCAGCCTCAGCTCCTGCAACCGGCCCCAAATTTGCTTCTCCCTTTCTCTTTGCCCCTGCCCGTGGCCGTCCCGCCCTCCCTAGAGCAGGAACCCCGCCTCGAGCAGGAAGCGGAGACGGGGCAGGGCTGAGACCTTCGGCCACTGGGCTCGAGCGTGCTCAGGGAGCCACGCGCCGCACAGGAGCCGGGGTTAGGGGCGGCGCCGCTCCCCGGAACGTTCCATCCGCTCCCGGGAACATTCTGGTCGCTCCCGGGAACGTTCGATCCGCTCCCGGGAACATTCTGTTCGCTCCCGGGAACGTTCGATCCGCTCCCGGGAACATTCTGGTCGCTCCTGGGAACGTTCGATCCGCTCCCGGGAACATTCTGTTCGCTCCCGGGAACGTTCCATCCGGAGGCGAGCCGGGCATGGAGCCGGAGGCGAGCCGAGAGCGGCTGCAGAGAGTCGGCCAGTCCCACCTGCTGCGTTTCTGGGCCGAGCTGGAGCCGGCCCAGCGCGACTCCCTGCTGGCAGCCCTGGCGCTGCTGGAGGCGGAGGAGTTGGGCGAGCATTGCCGGCGGGCGGCGGAGGCCTGCGCTCGGGAGCAGGGGTCCCTGGAGCGCTTGGATGGCAGGATGCAGCCCGTCCCCACCGAGTTCCTGGGCAGCGTCAGGAGCGAGCGGGCCACGCTGGCCCAGTGGGAAGCGGAAGGTGGGTGAGGGAGGGGCCGGTTGCAGGGATTGGGGCCGGGGCGGGCAGGCAGTCACCCCGAGCTTTGCAGGGACCGGACTCCACGCTGGGTCAAGTGCCCCTGGCTTCTTCTCTCAGACCCTCCTTGATGCCCCATGTTAATTAGGTGCTGCCCAGAGTGAGTTGCCCTGCTCTGGCCATGCTGCTGGATTTGGGTCATAGCATCACAGCAGGTTAGGGTGGGAAGGCTCCTCAGGTGCTGTCTAGTCCAGGGGTTCCTAACTTTTGTGCCTTGAGGGCCACAAATATCATTTTTCCAACTTGGAAGTGGCACCAGTCTATCAACTGATAAAAAAGTATTGACGTGTATGCCAGTAAGGATGACAAATCACTACATGTTTAAAGGCAACATTGTGGTGCTGCTGAGTTCATTTTTACATTCACTGTTTTATGCCTACAAATTTTCCAGAGTAGGTCACAGACAAAACATTATGGGGAAGCACATGGCTTGGCAGCCGAGTCAGGATGGGTGGCCTGCTAAGTGTGGGCCAACAAGGAAGGAAGAGTCCTGCCCTCTCTTTAAGCATAGTGGATCCTGACTTCTCCAAATCCCCCTCATCCCAATTGCAGCAAGACAGGAGGAGAGCAGTGAGGAGGCCGCCTCCATGCTGATCATCCATCCCACAGGCTGCAGTGGGGAAAGTTCATGTGTCCTGTAGACCTGGGCACTGCACCTGGGTACCTGGGCAGTGGCTCCCTTCTGCAGCTAGGGAGATGCAAGATCAGAGAGCTCCCCTCGTGGGGTTAAAGTAAGGAGGAGTGCTGTTCCGGGGCCTGCCGTTCTGGGGCCCCTAAAAATAGAACATGGAGCTGGAACGCAGCATTCCAGGGCCCACCATTTAAAAATGGCAGGCCCTGGAACGCAGCGTGGTATCATAAGGCAGAACCAAGCAGCAAGCTGTGCCACCATATGTGCCAGATATTCAATCTCATCAAAAAAGAGTAATTGGCCACCAGGGGAGAAAAATACTGGGCCCTTAAAAATAGCAGGCCCTGGGGTGGTGGTCTACTGTGTTCCAGCAGGCAGGGGCCAGAGGTGTTGCTGGGGGGCTGAAGCCTTGCCCCAAACCCCACCCCTTCCACACACCTCCCCAGCCTGGGGCCTGCAGCCTCATCCCCAGTTGCACTGCTACCCTGACCCAGAGCCTACTGCCCCCACCTACCCTGCCGCACCACCACTGGTAGGTGCAGGGGTGGCCTGTCTTGCACTGGCGGGGTGTATTGGGGGGCAGAGGGGGTGCTGGCATGTAAGGGAGCAGGAGCCAGGGTCCGAGGGGGGGACTGACCCATGCAGGCGTGTTCCAGGGCCCCAGACAGTGCTTTGGGATGTTGTCTGCTAGGACCAGACAAGGAGAGTGCTGATGTTTCATTCCTTTGGCTGCAGTGAGGAGCCTGCACTTATCTTGTAGCCTGATGGTAACGTGTATCATCTGACACACCCTTCATCCCCTTGGACTATTTGTATTCATCTCAGGCTTTTAGAACTTCTCTTCTTCCTTATTTTTTACAAAATGTAAATGTTGGGCTTTAATTTATTGACAGCTTCCCTTTTGTTCAAGGAATCTGATCTATAGCTCTGCAGGGCTCAGGTGAGGACATGCTACATCACGACCCAGGTTTGCTGTGCAGCATTAATTAGCTTTTCTTTCTCTGAGCACTGTTGTAATCATGGTGTTGGTGCAGACTGTCTGGCAGAAGGCATCTGTCTGTTGCGCCTGCAGGATCTATTTCTGTGTTGGCTTTACATGCAAAATACGCCATAAAAGCAGGAAAATGAATAATTTGTCGTAAGCATTAATGTATGTATTTGTAATCAAGAAGTGGGATGGGATCCATAATTTTGATTGTTTTGCTTAAAACTGTAAAAGCACAAAGTTTATTTTTTATTTATATCCAATAGCACCCACAATAGTTCTAGCTATGGTACATGCACACTCGCAGGAAGTCATAGTCCTTATTCTTACAAATGTTCAATCCAAAAAGCTTGCTTTTATAAATTGTAATTGCCCAGGAATAGAGGCCAGGCATTGATACAGCATCTCTTACGCTGAAGGATCCCAAAGTGCTTTGTGCATCAGCCTGATCTTGCAGCTATTGAGGTCAGCGGCAAAACTTCCAATGACTTCAGTGGAAACAGGATCAAGCCTTGTGCTGCTTCAGTTCCCTTCAGAGTGCAACCATCCAGCTACCTGTTCTGTACCAGCAGTGCCATTTTGCTACATTTCTAGGAGAGGAGTGTTATTTATGTGTATTATCACAGGGCTTGACAAAATGGGATCCCAGCTAGGCGCCAGCAATTTTATTTTTGGTCACCAGAGGGTGCTTCTCCATTGCATTTCCGCAGCAGAGCTAGGAGCCGGGCTACAAACCCTGGTCGCTGTAGTGACCTGGCGCATGGGTTTTGACAAGCTCAATATTACCGTAATGCTTGGGAACCAAAAAGAGAGTCTCTGCCTCAAAGAGCTGAGTATAAGACAAGGGATAGATAAGATGGGGGAGCACAAGGAGACAGTGAGGCAATACTGATCAATGATGGAAGGAATTCGTAATGGCAAAATGTAAATACTTCAGCAAGAATGGAACTAGCTACTGAGGTAAAATCTGCTGCTTCTATACTAGTGATATTTTAGGAACCTTCTTGCATTGAATAATCCTGCCCATGTTTGTGAATGTACAGATCAGCTTTACTAAACGTTTAGATTATCCTAGATTCACTGTTTGGTCCAAGGCTATGGGACCAGGAGTGGAATGCTCCAGATGCAGCCCTTTTGCTACCTCACATGTTCACTGAATTTGTCTATTTTGATGCCAGCCACTGAGTGAAAAGAGTTACGCCTCTTTAGGCACTGCTGTTCCCTTAGTTACTCCTCACAGCATGGTATCATAAGGCAGAACCAAGCTGCAAGCTGTGCCACCATATGTGCTAGACTTTCACTCTCATCAGAAAAGAGTAATTGGCCACCAGAGGAGAAAAATGTCTAGAGCCCATTAGGTGCACACAGTGACTTTTCTACCTTATAAAAGTCTCTCTGCTTGAGGAAAATGTTGTTTAACTTCTGTGGTAGGTTCCAGAGGGGTAACCTTCTTAGTCTAGTTCAGCAAAACAAATAAGGAGTCCGGTGGCACTTAAAGACTAAAAAATTTATCTATCTCATGACCTTTCATGGGGAAAATCCTACTTTGTCTTCAAAGCATGTGACAAAATGGGATTTTGTCCCACAAAGCCCATGCAATAAATAAATGTGTTAGTTATTAAGTGCCACAGGATTCCTTGCTTTCTCCTGTAGGCTATCTTTGAGAGAGTTACTCAAACTGTTGTTTTGCAGCATTTGTTCAGTCGGTGCACAGACCTCCCTTTAGGGGTGTAAAAAAGTGGCACTGACATTCACAGCCCTTCTTATCTGTGCATTGAGAATCCAACTGCTGTTGTTTTCTAATTTGTCTGCAGATAATTAGGCTGACAAATTAGCCAACTTCTTAAACACAAGAGTGCTAACAGAGGGTATCATGAATGTTAATGTTAATCTCTGCTTGCTTAGCATTTGGGGACATGACCATGCACCATTGTTTGTCTTGCTGTAATCAAGCTTTATGGTGCCAGGAGAGACCTGGGGAGCAGGACATGGCAAGAGAGGAGAGGGGAAGGGAGGGCAGGGGTGGCCATGTGGAGTGGCAGGGGAAAGTGTGAGGAGCGGGAGGGCAGGGCAGGGCAGGGTAGTGCAGTGGGGCATGAAAAAGCACCTCTTCCCCCCAGCACCTCGCCAGCGGCTTACAGTGCATGGCAGTTTGAAGCACTCGGTTTTCCCCTTCCGCAGCATCTCGTGGTGCTTGTGACTCTCCCCTACCCCCCAGAAGCTTGCACCGCTCATGGAGCCCTCCTTCCCTGGCTCCCCGGCCTACCTTGGATTCCCACTGGCATTTCACAGCACCCAGCACCCCTTTGCACCACCTGTAGTGCCCCAGCCCAGCTCCACCCCCCCACTTCACGCTGCTTAGAGTTCCCTGGCCCAGCTCCCCCCACTTGTGATGTCTGCAGCTCCTACCCACACTTCACACCGTCTGCAGTGCCCTGGCTTTGCACCCTGCCCCGGCACTTTGCACTGCCCGTAGCGTTCGCTCTGTGTCTCTGTTTCCTGACCTAGCAAATAGGGTGTATGGTGCATCTATATCGCATGGAGATGGGAAAGCTTAGTTTCTGTCGAGAGCACTGAGGTCACAGATTGAAAGGCACTATGGAGGTACACAGAATGCTCATTATTATTATATTTTATTTTGTTGATCCATCCATTTCCTTCCTTTTGTTTTCATTTGTCCCAACCAGGTTTCCATCAGATCTCACAGAACAAAGTGGCAGTTCTGCTCCTGGCTGGAGGGCAAGGAACCCGCCTGGGAGTGACCTATCCCAAGGGGATGTACAAAGTGGGATTGCCCAGTGGCAAGACCCTGTATCAGATCCAGGCAGAAAGAATTCGCAGACTAGAGCAACTTGTGGGCAAGAAATACAGCACAAAGTGTACCATCCCGTGGTAGGTAGCATGATATGGTGTATACGTTATATGGGTACCTTTACTGTACAGTAGCAGCTGGAGGCCCAAAGCCCAGCCGTGTTGTGCTAGGAGCTGTACAAGCACACACCGGGGGATAGTCCTTACAGTGTATACAGACAGAGGGAGGGAGGAGGAATGATGGGATGAAGGGGAAAGTGATATTCTAAAGCTCACCATACTGGTCACTAATAGTATTGGGTGATGCATATATGGGTGCTGGATAAATAATTACAGATGTGTGCTAGAAATGTGTCTGCTTGGCAGACTGTGTATAAGTCTAGCCTGTGTTAGCCAAGGGAATGCTGTTTCCCTGGCCTGATTGCATCTCCCTTGTACACTGACCAAGGCAAGAGTAGAAACAATAGACGTTCTTCAAAGCATCTGACGAAATGGGATTTTCTCCCACAAAAGCTCATGCAATAAATAAATTTGTTATTTTTTAAAAGTGCTGCCAGACTCCTTGTTTGTTTTGCTGGACCAGACTACCGGGCTACCCCTTTGGAAAATGGACTGTATTTACATATTAAGTAAACAAAGCCATCAACCTAGCAAATGGGAGTAAAGATAACCACTTAAGAATTCAAACAAACAAGGAATCCTTTAGCACTTTCAAAGACTCACAAATCTATTTATTGCATGAACTTTCGGGGGAGAAAATCCCACTTCGTCAGATGCTTGAAAATGCTTAACAATCATGAGGCCGTACACTCAGGAAGCCTTCTTCGCTCTTGAAACTGAGAAAATGGCCTTTGGGAAATAGAAGCAGAAACAGAAAGCCATTTGGGCATTGAGTGAGAGACTCAATTTCAGATCACTTGACATCTGAGCAAGGTGGATATGTGAGCCAAGACAGTTGAAATCTTTGGGAACTAACTGTAGGTCAGGATCCTGTTTAGACTAAGATTGTAACTTGCCCAAGTTTAAGTTTTGGTTAGAAGAAAGCATTTTTGTCTTGTAACCTTCCCTATTTCTTTCACTCCTACTTGAAATCACTTGCCCCTATGGCCATTGTTTTATAAACTTATTTTTGTTTTATTACAAAACCATCTGAGGCTTATTTTACTGAAGAGCAGGTCTTCAGCTGATGTGTGCCTTCTTCCTGTGGGGCAGCAACCTTAATAATCTCTGTGAGTGTCCATTATGAGGGACTGAGCACCGGGGACGTATCTGGGGAGCTCAGGAAATGGGGTTCACGCATTACTGCAAGGCCAGTTTTGGACTGGCAGAGTCCTGTAGTGTATGCTGGCAAAGCAGAGAAACTGGTGCATTAGGCAATTGGTGTGTAGTTTAGCAGCACCAACACTCGTGCTCTTGCTGAGGCAGACTGATAATACGGCAGCGTTGCACAAACACGAAAAAATCAGCCCTTAATAGACACTGCCAAAAATGGGAGCCTTGGAATGCCATCTGCTTTAAAGGTGGCTTATTTACAACAGAAATTCCAGATCCCATGGCCGGTGGCGTATTTCCTTTTCCAAAACCTCAATATTTCACAACAGTCTAAATGTTCAACTTGCAAAAAAATAGTTCTGTTGCTGAGTATTTGACCTGTTTTGTGAGCATTTGTGGCTCCGGGACCTCTGGAAATCAGACCAGCTATTTTTAGAATGTAAAATCTAAGTTGATCTCATTTGGAGGTTGCCTAGTGCTCTGTCCATTATGAAGGAGATAGTTAGAAAATGCAGTGGACCAAACCATGAGGCTAGTTTCTGCCGTGGTAAGGGGAAAGTAAGTCCCATATACACATGGGCACTGGGCTGACAAATGCCGCGGGTGGCTGGTCTGATGTGCTGGATGAAGACCCTTTTTTGGCCACAGTAATGGGAGTTGCAGAGCTGCTTGTGGGGGTAACTCATGAAAATAAGCTATCAGCTTCCTAGTATTAAAGAAGAAAGGAAAATTAAAGGGAAGGGGGAAATAATAGAGTGGGAGGAGAAAGAAGGCGGGAGAACGGGAAAGAAACTGGGGGAGAAAACCCACACACAGCTGTGAGGCTGGAAAATGTTGCTGTTTTTCTTTGGTGGAAAAGAGGCTTTGGAAAGCTTTGATTCATCTGCTGAAGCTTTGATTCATCTACTGAAAATTCATCACTGGCCTGTAAGACCTGGCACAGCTCAAAACTACTTTGAATCCTCTCTTTCATGACATTCATTTGATAGACAAAAAATCCTCTTTGCCTTATTACCTCAGTTGCTAACTAACCCTCTATCACAGGGGTTTTCAAACTTTTTCCCTCAGGACCCTATTGAAAAAAAATCATTTATGCTCACAACCAAGTAATTACATCTCTGAGTAATGCACTCCAGTCTTGTGGCAATGGCAGCAAGGGCTGCTGTGACCCAGTGCTTGAGGGTCTGCAACCCAGTAATGGGTCCCAACTCCAAGTCTGAAAACCAGTACTCTAACAAATGGGTGTCCAACTCATTTTTGGAGTGGAAAATGTTTAACTATGCTGAAAGTATAAATTCAGGCCTATGTGATCCCTTGTGGATCTCCTATAGAATTGAACAGAAACAGATCCTCTCTGTAGAGTGTTTAGGTCAGTAGCAAAGATATTTTTCTTTATTAACTGCTGTACATTATTTAAGTCCCCATAAGTTACATCTTCACAAAGTTTGATCCATAGCGCTTTTCTGTAAGGGTGTATCTTGCTTGGCACGCATGTGTATGTGTGTGTGCTTTTTGTCAACTGCAGTTCATCCAAGTTCAGCTTCTCTTCTCCTGCAGGTACATCATGACAAGTGAGTTTACACTGGGGCCAACTGAGAAGTTCTTCACAGAACATGATTATTTTAACCTGGATAAGACCAACGTGATCATGTTTGAGCAGAGGATGCTGCCAGCTGTAACATTTGATGGGAAAGCCATCCTGGAACAGAAAGGGAAAATTGCCATGGCACCAGGTACTCTGCAGTTCACCCTTGATATTCACAGCAGTAGTGTATGCTCGAATCTAGCCTTTCTTTGGGCCTAGGGATTCCCTCCTCACATATGTATTGACACCCCAGGTGAAAGCTCCTAAACAGCATGGCGCTATGGTGTTCAGAGAAATTCATGCTGTAATGTTCATTGGATGGCAAAGGAGTGTGAGGATCTCATGGTGCCGGATGTTGCCTAGGGCCATCTGGGAATATTGACGGGACTGGAATAATGGGGGCTACTGCAAGTCAGCAATGAGGTGGACTTGCAGATCTGTGTGTGTCAGGGATGAGATGCAGGAAGGGGCAGGAGGCAGAGCCGGCTTAAGGGGTGAGCCAGCATGGCCAGCTCAGGGCACCCAAGCTTAGGGGTGCCAAAAATTGAAAGCTTTGCCTTTTGCTTGCTGGGAGAGTATGCCTGGATGCTCTGCCTTGGGGCCATGTGACTTCACCCACCGCCCTGTGACTGCCGGCCGGCCACTCCCCTCCTGCCCCTGCAAGCATGCTCAGGTGCAGAGTCGGTGTTGGGGGCACAAAACCAAAGTTGGCTCGGGGTGCCACAAACCTTGAGCTGGCCGTGGCAGGACATGCTGGATGGATGTCACAACTGAAGTCCATCATCTGAGCTGCTTATGGCTGCTGGGCCATCCCCTGCCTGTGCCATGCCTGGCTCTAGTCAGTGCTTGAGCAGTGCTCCAAACTTGGGAGTGATCAGATGTCTGGGATTCCCCCCAGAGGAAGTACAGAAATGTATGTTTTCTAGAAAACTCCATGAACAAGAAGATAAACTTCTCCCACGCTGTCTAAATATCATCTTAACAAATAGGGGCCTCCTGCATCCAGCTTGTGCCTGATTAAAAGCAGCAGCAAATCTGAGGAAGTGATGCACCACGCCTGTATTGGTGCAAGGGCATCTCCTCCAACGCCCATTGTAGCAACGACTTCCCTTGGATGTCTTTTGGAGTGTTATAAACCCGATCACCTTACATGCATGTTGCATGAGTGTTGGTGTCTCATACAAAAACCAACACAGTTAAAGTAAAAACCCAACAGTTCTTTAATGTTACTTTCAAAAGACAACAGGCCAAAACCACACAGTTACAGCTTGGCTTTTAGGCTCTAATTTTAAATGTAGCTGAGTCTGAAGGTTTGGAAGACAAGAGTGTGACAGTCATTTCCCCACCTCTGTTTCAGTCTCCTGTAGCATTGTCCCTTCAAGGATCTCAAACACCTTCCAAATGTCTGTGAACAAAGTCCCAAAATTCACTATCCCCATTTGACTGATAGGAAAACTGAGGCTTTGAGCTGCACTGACTTGTCCAAAGTCATGTAGTTTGTCTGTGGTAAAGCCAGAAATAAAATGTAGCTAAGCCCAGTTTTTGCTTTAACCACTGGAGATGTTCTCCACCCTCTCTCTTTAAAATTGTTAAGGACACGTGGAATCTGCACTCAGTCTCTGCATTGTCTGAGTGGCTAGACAGTAAAGAAATGTCCCCCCTTTCAATTTTAGATGGTAATGGAGGCTTATATCGTGCTCTGGTGGACAACAAGATCTTGGATGACATGGAGCGGCGTGGTATCCAGTATATCCATGTTTACTGTGTGGACAATATCCTCGTCAAAATGGCTGATCCCGTTTTCATCGGCTTCTGTGTGTCTAAAGGGGCAGACTGTGGTGCTAAGGTGAGGTGGTGCTGCATGCTCCTCTAGCGTGCCTGTTTATGTTCCTGTCTGTCAAATGGCTGCCAAGGCCCAGGTGTTCATATCGTGTTTTCTAACACGACTCAGATAAGTTTAGGTGACGCAGTGACATCCACCTGAACCAGTCTGTACAGTTTCCACCTTGCTTCTGCTGGGGGAGCTTCACCAGAGGCAAATCATGCATCCAATTTATACCATTTGGAGGTGCGAGTGTGAGGCCCCGTGCCCTTGCTAACAGGTACCATGGCAACCAAGTTCACATTATTTTATGGGCTTCATAAAATTGCACAGTAAATTATGATCTGAAAGTGCTTCTCTTTAACTCCCTGCTCCTTCTTCAGAGACACTTGAGAGACGTGGATATCGGGGGCATGTGTATACGTGGGTGTGTTTAACAAATACACATTTTATCCCAGTCTAAGTGCTCCATTAGTGTGGAGTTAGATGGAGCAAAGCTTGCATGCTTCTGTGACAGTAAAGCAGCTTGTCTGTGGAGCTTATTGAAGGAGATTTGTGTAGCATGTAATGAACAGTGTTAAAATAGACAAGGATCTTAAAGGAAGTGACTAAAAATATTTTGCATTTAATGCCGGGTCAAATTAAAGATCCTTGATAGGAAAAACATGCCCCAGAATGCTCTGACCTCTTGAAGCATTGCATTTTCTTCCAACTGATTTGGCAGGTTAACTGGTTGAATACTATCTAAGAAGTGTGGCACCCCTGTGAACCTGGCACCACCCTGCAGTGACGTGCCGTGATGGTATTTGAAGATCAGCATTCAGCAGAACCTCACTGAGTTTGAGTTTTCCACAGAGTTGGTGCTTGCATCCAGCAAAACCAAAGGGTCTAACCCCACTCCGATAGAATCTTTGCCTGCTGGCTGCTGTCTATATCCCCCTGTCTTGTGGCTGCAGGTGGTGGAGAAGGCCTATCCCACAGAGCCTGTTGGGGTCGTGTGCCGCGTTGACGGGGTCTATCAGGTGGTGGAGTACAGCGAGATCAGCCTAGAGACCGCACAAATGCGCAGTCCTGATGGGCGGCTGGTTTACAGTGCTGGCAATATCTGCAATCACTTCTTCACGCTTGACTTCCTCAAGACAGTGGCGCAGTAAGTTCTGCCAAGTCTGCCACCTGGCTTTTCAGACCAAAAATATACATAGAAAAACTATACAAGTTTCTGTGGTTGGTAGTCGCCTGGTGTGGGGTGACTCCCCACCTACCTCCCCCATTAATAGGTGCATCCTCTGAAATCCCTGGTGCCTTCTTTATGAGAGCTAGTCTTCACACTAGTTCCACACAGCAAATTGCTTTGGTTAAAAAGTGCAGACCCCTAACAGATATGTGCTTAACTTAGTTTAGCTTGGTCTGGTAATTACTGAATTATTGGCAGTTTAAACCTGTTCAAGGAATTTGCCCTGGCGTAACTGAGTCAATTTTAGATCAAATCTGTTACACTGGTGCAAGTTTTCCCATGTAGACAAGCCCCGAGTCTGTTTTTGATTCTACTCTCATTTGAGGCTTCTGGCCTTTGCTAGAAGCCAGCTGCAAGTGTGCTGTTCTACCCTAGTCCTCCGCAGTCAGATTTGCATGGCCCTCCATGCAGGATAAGTGATGATCGCATCATAAGGTGAAGGGACTGGGAAAAATTACTGGCCTCTGGCAAGACTGAGTGTTCCCCCTTATAGTTGGGGAGTGTGCACTTGGGTGTTTTAAAGAGTGATGCTGGTGATCACTGAGGGGTGATCTTTGAACCAGTGACCTGGAGCTGCGCTAGGGACAGTGTGCTTCTGGAGGCCCCTCTCTTTCGGTGAGATGCGACACTGAGGTTGTTTAATATGTGGAGACAAATCCAGTGAACTTTATTTAGCTTCTGCACTGTCTTGAGTTGGCAGACTTTTTATGGAGTTCAGTGGTAGGGTTGTCGAAGTAAAGATCTTTGGCTTTAGCCTGGGATCACTAAAGACCCTGTGTCCTGTTATAAGTGTCCTGGTTAAATTCCAGCTCAGATGGTTACTTTTTAAAAATTCTTCCTACAGTTCCAACTGAGCACAGAATTCTTCACTTCCTGCCCTGTAGGGCTGTGTACTGTTGGTGGCACAGAATGGTTGCCCCATTTCCCCACAGAGGTGGTCAGCAAAGGTGATCCTTATGCATAATTTTTACGTATCCGTGTGTAAAGAGGTTTAGAATGAATGGCACTCAGTAATCCCAAGGTATGACTATTATTTGCAATAAGCCGTCTGCTTCTGAAGTTGGAGATTGCCCCTTCCACATGCTTTGGGTATGAAATAAATGGATGTGGTTTTCTCCTTTTTTGCTCTGGCAGGAAATTTGAGTCCCAGCTGAAGCAGCATGTAGCCATAAAGAAGGTGCCCTACGTTGACGAGGAGGGAAATCTGGTAAAGCCGCTAAAGCCAAACGGGATAAAGCTGGAGAAGTTTGTGTTTGATGTGTTCCAGTTCTCTAAGTTAGTGGTAGACATCAGTCTTTTCCTTCTCCATATTCTCTTTGATGACCTTTGCTTGCCTTTCGGGGTAGCATGACCTTAAAATTGACATTGGGGAAGCAGGTGAAAAGACTGCTGTATCTGCTGGGTTCCCCCTAACACTGTGATGGCCCAGGCACTTTACCAGCTTTATATTTCCTGGGGTGCACTGCATTCTGGGGTGCGTAGCCCCAGCACCTACAAACCTGGTTTTGAATGCCTGCAAATTAATGATTGGGCGCTCCACTGCTTAACATCTGGTGGGATGGCCCTTTGTTTCATATGTGAAACAAGGAAATCCCATGCAAAATCTACATTTTCTAAATTCTCAGCCGTGAGGTGGTAAGCCCACAGAAGCTGGGCCATCCAGAATTGTGGTCCCCATAGTAACTGATGTTACATTTTGCATTCAGATTAAACCCAGGTGTTCATTTAGCACCATATAGAGCCAAGCTAATGACTGCTGTTGGAACAATAAATGCTGAATTGCCTGACCTTTTAAAGCATGAAGGCCGGTCTTAATATAGCATTAATTTTGGGGGAGGGAGGGAATTCATGCAAGGTTCTACCATAATTCTTATTCTAAACTCTCTTTTCCTGGGTCTAGAAGTTTGCAACAAAGATTCATTTCTGGTTGAAATATAAGCATGAAGAACCTTGGCCCGAGTGTGCTGTCTTCTTGTTTTTAGATGTTTAAATCCATTTATTTAAAAAGGGATTGAATTCAGGATTGAGCATTCCAAAATTTGATGCAGCTGTGTGTCTCATACAGCTGCTTTTCATGGGCCATGTAAATGCTGTGTGTTAAGGGAGCATTCTTTTTTTAATAAGCAAGTATTGCTGAAGGGCTGCTGACACAAACAACTCAGAGTGCATTGACTAGCCCTAATGAGCAACTCTACAATAATAAACCCCTGTAACCTAATGGTGAAATAATTTGCCAAAAACAGATGTGAATTTCAAGCTTTAAAGGGACTAATTATAAGCAATGATTTTTAACTGTGTTGGAATGCACTGACTGATGCTTTTTGCATTCGAAGTACAAAATATGCAGGTGCAGCTTGGAATAGTCTCTTTGCATTTCCCATTATTGAAAAGCAGCTCTTTCGGGGTGTGTTTACGCAGCTAGTGGTGACGAGCAGGTGGACGGACTCAGGCCTGCAGGAGTTGGGTAGTGCTCTAAAAAGATCTGAGCGGGTAGCACTTTGAGGAGCTTGGGCCGTGAAGCCTGAGGAGGGGAGGGCTTCAGGGCCTAACCTCCAGCATGAGATGCAACATCAAAGTGCTGTCGACACAGCTGCTCTTAAAGTACTAGCGTGAGCCCTGACCAGGCTAGGAGGCTCACTTCCACTGCTGTGTAGACGTGCACTTGATGTTCTGTTTGACTGTGTTGTGCAGGCTGCTTGTTCAGAACAGGCCCTAGTGTTGCTCGCTTCTCCCTTCCCAAAGAAAAAGCCTAATTGACCGTGACAGTCTCTTGATTTATAAAATTAGGGCTCTGAGTTCAACTGGACCTGTTTGTTTGTAACAGAATTTCCTGTGCAGTGTGGCAGGGCTTATAGGCTATGTCCACACGTCTCTTTTAAATCGAAATAACATTGATTATTTCAATTTAAGAAAGATTAGGTCCACACGACGTTTTCTTGTTTCAAAAGGACGAGCTCCGTCATTTCAAAACAAGAAACGTTATTTCAAAATAGCTTAAACCTACTTTAATTCGAATCGTCTGTTATTTCAAAATGGTTATTTCGAAATAATGCCATTCAGAAGTGTTATTTTGAAATATTATATTTTTGCCCTTCTCCTTCCCCAGGGTGCCTTCCCTTTTGTATATATTGGGTGGGGGCATGGCCCAGTGAGGGGGACATGTTGCCACACCTCCCATGTCACCCCTCTCCTGATTCGAAATAGCAAGTCCTGTGTCTGGACTTGCTATTTCGATTTGAGGTTTTTGCTTATTTTGATTTAAGTTAATTCGAATTAAGGATTTTATTTCAAATTAACTTATTTTGATTTAACTTAAATTGAAATAAGCATGTACGTGTGGACATAGCCATACAGTCTAGCTTCAGGCATTGCCTCTGTCCTGCTCCCCTGCTTGTAATCTACCCTCTGGGCTTATAGCTCCTCTGCAGGGGCTTCTCACCCTGCAGGCCACTACGCCATGAAGGTATCGCTCTCTCCTAAACCTTTCTGCCTGGAGGCTCAGTACAATAGTCAGCTGAGCTGACCTCTTCACAGCAAACTTCCTGTCCAAACTGTGTCTGATGAACCTCAACCTGCAGTTACGTTACTCTTAACTCCTGTATTCCCATCCTATAACCCTTGTGCTCATCACTCGGGACCTGGGGCAATGGGCTAAGCCTGGCTGAAGTCTGCTGTGTGCTTTGCTACGTAGGCGAAACCCCCACCTTGTGCAGTTATCTGTATAAGCAAGAGAGGACCCAGTGTTAAGCTTTTTCTCTCTTTTCCCATCTCTCCCCTTCATTGATAGGAATTTTGTTGCATTTGAAGTTTTGAGGGAAGAGGAGTTCTCCCCGTTAAAAAATGCAGACACTGCCGACCAAGACACTCCAACCACAGCTCGGCGGTCTCTCCTTTCTCAGCATTATCGCTGGGCTCTGAAAGCTGGAGCCAGATTCCTGGATGCAAATGGCTGCAGGATACCAGAGAAACTCAAGTGAGCACCTCTCATAGACTTTAAGGTCAGAAGGGACCAGTATGACCCGCTAGTCAGACCTCCATCATCTAGTCTGACCTCTGTGACACAGTCAGTTGTTTCTCTCCCAGCTGCTACCAAATCTGGGCTGGTTTATGGCCTGTACAATGCTGCATAGAATTTGTAACTTGTTGGGGCCAAATTTCCTACAGTGGTTGTGGTTCTTGTTCTTCACCAGGCCTTTCATTGCCATGCTGCTGGAGATCGGTATTGCAGTCGGCTCCTGCTGCATTCGTGATCAAAGGGAAAGCCTTTCCTGGGAGGTGGAATGTATTCTTCTGGGTGCACGTCACAGGGCAGCCAGTGTACGACCCCCATAAATGTGGAACATCCACCAAGGGCCAAGGTTTCAGTTGCGTAGAGTGGCATAACTCAGATTACGACCAAAGTTGCACAGGAACCAGCATCACCAAATGTCAAGGATGCTGTATGGAAAGGGGATGAGGTCAAGGCAGTCCATAGATTTTAAGGTCATTAGGGGCCGATATGATCATCTAGTCCAACCTCCTGCACAGTGCTGGCCACAAAATCTCAGCCACCCACTCCTGTAATAAACCTCTCACCTAACACTGAGTTATTAAAGGCCTCAGATTATGTCTTAAAGACATTCAGGTACAGAAAATTCAGCAGCCAGTGAGCCATGCCCCATGCTAGAGGAGGGTGAAAACCTCCCAGAACCTTTACCAATCTGCCCTGGGGGGAAGATTCCTTCCCGACCCCAAATACTGCGATTAGTTAAACCCTGAGCATATGGGCAAGTCTCACCAGCCAGACACCCAAGAAAGAATTTTCTGTAACTCAGAACCCACCCCACCTAATGTCCCATCTCAGGTCATCAACAGCCACCACCAGTAGTTAAGAACAGTCAATTGCCAAACTGTGCTGTCCCATCATCATACCACCCCCTCCATAAATTTATCAAGCTCTGGTTTGAAGCCAGCTAGGGTTTTTGCTCCCACACCTCTCCTTGGAAGGCCATGCCAGTCCAGGAACATATTGAATCAGTATTTTACCTCTGCACACCCATTGCGCTCTAGCAGGGATTTAAAGTTGACCCTCAGGATGGAATTCTGACACAGAGAATATTGACTTGACGCTTCTTGTCATTATAGGCTTGGTCAGCATCACAGAGGTGTAAGTTATCCCACCTCCACCAGCTTTTCAGACTAGGGCCCCAGTGCTTCTCACTGTGTATAGCAATGACTTTGTTTTGTTGGTTATCAGCTATTATATAGCAATCCCTATTTCACATACTTCCTTTCTCCCACTTAATTCGCACAAACCTTCATCATAGTGGGGGCTGTTGTTTCCTAATCATGTAGTCCAGTAAAACCCAGAAGCCACGCCTATTAGCCGCAAAGCACATCATCAAATGAATGCATTTGTTTCTTTTGATTTGAAGTAGACAGAAAATGTTAGCTCCTTTTATGTACACGTAATCCAGGTTCAAATGTCACTGGACCTGTGCATAACCTCTGGATGTAAACTACTCCTTTCCCCTCAGGCAGCATGTTCTGTGAACTTTCTCAAGGATGCTATCATTGCACAGGCATCTAAAGAGAGAGATTAATGGTATGTTTTCTTCTTAGTTTATCGGGAACTGAAGATCCTCCTGCTGTGTGTGAGATTTCTCCATTAGTGTCTTATTTTGGAGAGGTAAGTACAATGAACTCAGTGGATATTTTTAATTGTGTGTATTTATTTCCTCTTGAAAAAGCAGATTTATTTATTTATTTATTTATTTTTACCTTGCTGTTGCTTGGAAATAGTGTAATTCTTAGACTAAGAGGATCTGGGTGTCAGAACCGTTAAATTATATTTCTGGCTGGGCCACCGACTCTGTGATGTTGGGTGAATCCCTTCATCTCTGTTTATTTCAATTTTATCCATCTGTAAAGTGCAATTTATAATTTCTGTCTTCCTGGAGCTGTGAGATTTCATTAAGATTTATAAATGCTTTGAGATCAGGTGACCAAAAGTTCTTTGGAAGTGCAAAATATCATGATTAATAAATTCATTGGATCAAATCCTTAGCTGGGTAATGCTGAACACTGATTTACATCAGGGAAGCGTCTCTCCCATAGTAAGCAAATAGTTCTGAGAAATGAAACTGCTTAGTATCTATTCTGCCTCTTCGAAAGACCAGATTTCAGAGGAAATCGATGAAATCTTGTTCTTGAAACTGATTATCTTTGTAGGACAACTGTATGGGTTTTTTGGGGGGTGGTGGAGGAGGAAATGGACCTCTCTTCCCACCACCATTTACAAAAACAACTGGGAGGGGCTTTTCTTTGTTTTTAGCCAAGGGCATGGTGTAGAGGGGAGGGGGCCTAGAGCAATACAGCAGCAAGGGGGAGGCAGGTCTTGTACCATACAGTCTTGTCTGGGGTAGTTAGGATGGGAAATAAGCTCACAAGAACTACAGACGGGGACCGGAGAGCAGCATGGTGGAAGACTTTTCTCAGGCCTGCTTTATGCTAAGAAATTAGATTGACCCAGCTGTTGCTCAGGGATGTGAAGAATCAGCCCCCACTATATGATGTAGTTATGCCAACCCAACTCCTGATAAAAAGATCTGGCATGCTGCCTCTTGAAAAGGTGGATTATCTCCGCTGCCGAAAGAAACCCTCCTGTCAACGTAGAGTGCGTCTGTCTGCTAAAGGTTTCAAGTATAGAAGGTAGAAGGTTTTTGTAAACACTTAGGTCTTGTCTTAACAAGCAAAAAGAGTGTTCCTAACTTATGTTAAGTCACACAGGTCAACTAATTTGATGCAAAATGCCAGTGAAGATAGGGCAGTTTGTAGTTTTAATTTAGGTTAACAGGTTGCAGTGAAAACAGGTTCATCTATGCCTCTGTGACAACACTTGTTTTTAGCGCATTCTCTCAATCAGAGCTAGCACATGTGCCTCTGCCTAAGTTGGGAATTTCATATCCCAGTTGATGTGTAGACATAGCTAAATACTATGAGGCAGTCTAGGGTTTAGGTTGTCCTACTAATACACACAAACTGCAAACTGCCTTGTCTTCATCAGGATTTTGCCTTAAGTGAGTTACCATGTCTTAACAACACATTTTTTTCCTTACAAAGATGCACTCTTGGAGGTCTGTTGTGTAGGGTTCAGATGGTCCAGTCCCACTAACTGTAGTGGCCATTTGGTGGCTAAGTTCCTTTGTGTCTTTATGGAAAGACAGGGTTCAGCTTTGTAGCATATTGGGGCGAGGGAGGGGAAATCTTATCTGTACTTGGCTTGTTAGACTAAAAATCTTTAGCCACCTGGGCTGTCAGTTAACCTTCCCTGGTACCAAATTGACTTAAAATAACAAAATTACCCAAGTCTTATATGTTTACAACCTATTTTGTGTATTGTTTTCATACATTTTCAGGGACTGGAAACACACATGAAGAACAAAGACTTCTGTTCACCCTTTATACTTGATGAAAGCAAAACAGGAATACTAGAAAGTGCTTGAATGAAGAAAAAAATAAATATCTGGCCATCAGCCCTCTGTTGGGAACAGACACTAATAAACTGTTGGCTTTGCTGTTAAGGATGGGGGAATGCTTTGGATCGTGTTTTCAGATTGATGACAAATGCTCGTAGGAATTCAGATGAGAAATATATAGACATATATTCTGATTCTGTTTGATCACTTTGAAGGCAGCATCTTTACCTCAGGAAACTTGTACATTCGAGTATGAATGAAGTTATATTTGTGCTTTTAGTTACTAAACAGATTTAATTTGCAGAATTGAGCTTTTTTCTTTTATTTTAGAAGAGCCCATTGGGACTAAATCCATCTGCTTTGCAGTTTAATGGGTCTAATTCTCCTATCACTATGTCTCATTCCCATTGACTTTAATGGGAGTTATGTGTGAATGGGAAGAAAGATTAATCTGATTTCCAATTCTGCAAAGTGCTGATCACTCTCAAGACCTGTGGCGCATTCCAGGATTGGATTCTTTCTCCTAAATATCTCCCCCTACCCCACCTCATCCTGCAAAGATCCCGATTCTACAATCACTGTGAACACCTGGAGCCCAGTCGCATAAACGGGGGTCTCTAGTACCATTGAAGTGCCCGATGTAAAGAGGTTTCTTAACCTAAAGGCTGCAGAATTGGGACCAAAAGGCATCCAGGTCCAGATGTCACCTCAACAACAAAATATGAAGCAGATATTCAGGTCTGAGGATTCCACTTGGCAGTGTGCTACATTTTTAGGTGTGATCTAGTCTTTTACAGTCAGCATAAAAAGTGTTCTCACAAGACCTTGCCACTTCTTTTTCACTTTGCTGTAAAATCTTTACAGCATATCTATAATATTTGGACTTTATCTCAGTGCCTTAAAGCAATAATTGGAACTAATCCAGGTGGCAGAGAAAACTGTAAAATCCAAAGGACGAGAACTGTTTACTTCCAGCATAAATTAAGTAAGAAATAAAATAGCAATCTATGCTTTCAGAACCTACTGGAGGCATAGGTTTCAAATACCCTGCACCCCTTGAAATGTTGTGCTCCTCTTAGCGGCATAACTTCCTTTTAAAATTTATCTTTAAATTATGTTTGTTGAAAAGGGCAAGACTGATAACCTGGATATTAATTAACAGAGATGAGTAACAGACTCGCTTGAGTCCTGACCTAGGAGAACCACCTGTAAGGGTCAATCAAGTTATTGAATAATAACTGATGACAAATTGCACAGTATCTCTGTAACTTCTCCTGGGACTATGCAGTGCTTATTCTTTGACACTGCTGTGTTTTGTGATGTGGAATAGCAACCCACTAAAATCTGGACTGACATTACCAAAATTATTTTACATAATTACAAGAATGTAGTGAGAGTCTATTGACCACCAGTTTTACAGGTACCCTTACAGGGAGAAACTTCGTTACCATGTGTTCTTCCCCCCACCTTACATAATAGCCATTTTATGAAGCTAAAGGAAGCAATTGGAGACTCTATTTCATTTAATTCTGATATTTCAGCTGTCCCAACTAGGAAATTGCTCAACCGATCCTTAAACATAAGCCTTTTTATAAACTAAGGGTTAGAGTGAATTTTTATACTTCTGTGTCTGTATTCCTCATTTTTGAGGAAACAAAAATAACCTGTAAGTGATCAGAATGTGTGCGCTGCACCAATCATTTCTGAAGAAAGTATCTAAATTTAGATGGCCAAATTTGCATGTGTGAGTCGTAGCTCTACATATGAGTTGTGAATGGCCATTTGCACATGCAGATCACTAATTGCACCCATAATTACTTCATTTGCATGTGCAACTGGTAAAGATTGAGTGTGAATTAAGCCCTTGCAGTGGACAGTTCAGTCTGTACTCTAAAATTGCAGGATTTTCCTGAGGTCATTCTATTTGTCAGTCAAGTTATTCAATAATAACTGATGACAAATTGCACAGTATCTCTATAACTGATGCTTGGTAAGTCAGGCACAGGTTTTTTTTAAAACTATGCTGTGCTCTAAGGAGACTTTTTCCCTGCATGCCTGAGTGCTGCTGCCAAATGAACACATTTTCTTCCCCAGCGCAGTTCCATCTCAGTAAGATGTAGCAGCTGACATGGTTTTTATGCAGTATTTTCAAACAGGAGATGAATGAGAATGCTGAATGTTCTTTTCCTGACTCCTTGTGCCTTAAACTTGAACATTAAAATGGATTTGAAGGGAATTTCTTAAAAACTAGTTGTGTATCTGTCATGTTTTGTGTTAAAATAGTGATCTCCCTTTGTTTTGTAAAAGTGTCATTCATCATAAATGCCAGACGTGCGTCTCCCAAAGTTTTCTTGACAGCAGTTCTATAATAAAGATATTGTTAGGATTTCTAACAGGTTTTTGTCTGTATTTCTTTTGTTACGCTGATGCTTTCCCCTTGATATCATGTGGATTGCCACTGCTATTGTGGAATACATGCATTGTATTATTGATGATCTGTTTTAAACAGATGGGTACTGCACTTCCTTCCAAGATCTTACTGTATGACAGTAACCCAGAAATGATGCACAACAGAGGAGGTTCGACATTATATTCGATGTAGTCTTCAGCGGAACATTTTTTCACAGACTCAGTTTTTTAGACTTAGTTGCAATTTACAGTAGAATAGGCTAAGTGGGATGGAGTTAAACTTAGATGCAAAATAGGTGGTATGCCTCTTCATACCATACAGTTCAGCAGCATGGCTCTGGGACAGATTTCACAGCTGTTTATCCAGAAATTTACATCAAGGTGGTAAGTGGAATAACAATTTATCTTCCATTAACAAGTGTTTTAAAAGGGGCCCTCTTTATGAAAAAATACAGGAAAATCCTAATGATTCTTCGCAAGTGGCAGACTGATGGTATCTCTGCTGCCTTACTGGATTCTAGTATTTCACTGATCCAAAGAGGATCATTGTACGTCCTCCAAAAAGCAAGAAATTTTTCCCCATATGCCCATTCTGTCCTCCATCCATCAGGATGAGTTTTCAAAACAAGCTGAATGAATTGATGATTTATTGCCAATAGAAAAACAACTATATCAAATGTTTAGGACTCTGTGACTATATCAAATGTTTAGGACTCTATTTCTGAAGAGTTTTGTAAGCACCAGTCCTTTTGATTTTTTAATTTTTTTTATTTTTCTCTTAATCCTCAAACATGACAACACAATTATCGCTTTCAATTTTATTTGCAGATTTGTTTGGCATCCCATTCAAGTACTAGCTGGACCTGAGATGATTTGGCTTCTGAGATAAGACAAGACTGAGTGCATTGTCTGTTATGGCTGTCTGTGAACTTAGTACCAGCCTGATGATAATGAAAAATTAACTCTGCTTGTAGAACATGAGCAGCTGCAAAATTTCCCTTTCCTCATTGTGCTTTAAACCTGAGCTGGAGGTGACCTACCTCTAAGACAGGTGAAGGACTGAGTGAATCTGGAGATAGGATTATCTTCTGAGGCTGCATCATGGTCTTCTGATTGTGATTAATGGTGATAATAGGCTTTCTCTTGTTGGACTGGATCATTCAGAATAAAAAGGTCCTGAAATTACCAACCCCTTTCACACAGAGCCAATGGTGGGTTTTGTTCACTGACCTTCAAAGTAGCAAGCTAGGTCTGAAAGGTTCTGTGTCGCTTTACCAATCTTGTGTGCCAACTTTTATTAAAGTACTCTGGTATAATCTACAGTAATGGTCCAAAACACAATATCCCGTAACAGGAATATTGCAGTGTTTTACCATAGCTACCGGCTGTTGACCTCCAGAAGATGAGACTGGACAATGGTGTGGATCACATGATAAATAGTTCCATTCTGTTCATTTTTCTTTGAAGAATCTGGTAAAAGACAGGTTACTGGGCTACATGGACTGACCATTAGTCTGACCCAGCATGGCCATCGGTGGGTTACCTACGTAACCGTCCTCCTTCGAGATGGGCTGCTCAGATCCATTCAGTAATAGGTGTCTCCGTGCCGGAGCTCCAGATTGGTCGGAAAAGCTTTTGTCTTAGCCTGTCAGAAGAAGGGAGGCGGCCACCGCCCCTTGCGCCACCTGCGACTATATATACAGCTGCCTCCCTGCCCCCTCCTCAGTTCTTTGGAGTCACCAACTCCAGAAGCAGGCACGGAGGGAAGGGACCTGAATGGATCCAAGCAGCCCATCTCGAAGAAGGACGGTTACATAGGTAACCCACCGTTCTTCAAGCGCTGCTCGGATGCATTCAGTACTAGGTGACTACTAGCCATGCTGATGGATGGCGGGTGGAGTTGGTACTTCCGCCTTCAGCACAGCGACAAGTCCCCCGAAGCAGACCCCCCAGCAAGATACTTGCCGGGGAAAATGGCGAGCGGGCCTAATTGCCCGGAGGGCAAGGGCTGAGTGTCCACCATGACGGGGTAGGCCTGAACCCACCAAGGTCGAAGTATAAGGGTCAAGCCAGGTCACCTGGTCTGGGAAAGGGAAGGCAATCGGGTCAGATTGCATGGGTACCCTGTCTAAGAGGAACTCGGAACGTAACTGGCCGATAAGTTGGCCTAGGGCGCGTTCTGTGGATGCGCCAGAGAACAATAAATCCTATAAAAGGGCTGGCCGAGTGGGCACGTCTTGGTGTGACGCGAGAAGGCATAGAGCACCACAGGCTTCCAGGAGCCACCCAGCCATAGGCTAGTGATGGCTGCTAGTTGCATATGAAGCGAGGGAAGATGGCAATGGCCACCAAGGAGAGTGCGGCTACGTGGGCCGTCTGAGCCAAGGGAAGGAGGGGTAAGGCCACAAGGTGGCTCGAGGTAGCCGAGAAGGCCACGAAACACGGCCTACGGTCTATGGGTTCGGTCAAAAAGAGGGGGAAGGAGCGAGGCCTTCAGCGTGAACAGTGACCCCAAGTGCGGAAGCACATAATTTAACCGGAGTGGCCCTATAACTGGCTCTCGTAGGAAAGGCATGGGAAGTACTGGCTGCAACATGGCCTAGCAATTGGCAGGAAGGCCTATAGGCTGGACGCATTGGATTTCCCTTCAGCTCTTACTAGAGCATGGGAAAAACAGGGGGAGGTGGAAGGAAAACCTCCACCCTTGTTATAGAGTCCCTAGTCGATTGAGGGATTGATGGGAAGCCAGGAGAGGCCTCCAGCCTCAATGCGTAAAGTCTTTGTCTGGCGAGTGGCTGTACCGTCTCGTCAGCCAGGGTTGTCCAGGAGGCATTTCTAAGACACGATATGAGGGAAGGCACCAATGAGGGCCCTGCTAGGCTGAGAAGGGAGCCTAAGTCAAGCGGTCACCAGAGAGAACCCAGTGGGGTCCCTGCCCGAAGCTGCCATACGTTGCCTAGAAAGAGGGGGTTCTCTGTATGTTGCACCAAGGGAATAGTGGTGGTGTCAACGGGGGTCCTTGAGAGAGGCAAGAGAACCGCAAATATGCTAAACGCTGCCAACGCATGTGGGGGGAAAGCGGTGGCCCCAAGGGCTGCGCTGGTAAGTGGGCAGTATGCAGGTGTGCAGGTAGGAAGGGGAGAGAGAGAGGAAATATGAGTGTCACGCCCCGCCAGGGGAAGATTGAAGGTAGCGCTATGTAGGTGCCCAAACCGGGGGCGTACCCTTATATAGTGTAGACGGCCCTCCCCAAGGCAGCAGATATCAAGTAGTATGTGTGCGGAGCACTCGAAGGGTAGGTCCTGCACCGTTTCTCAAGGTATGGAACATGGCAAGGTGTTCCCTCCTTCGGGGTTTTGTGTCCCCGGTTGTACTTGCTGGCCCGGGGCACCGTGGGCGACCCTGAGGATGAAAGATCAGAGAAGGGGGTGGGGGGGTTGGGTGGGTCCCCAGCTCCCAGTAGGTATCCGGAGGTAGGGCTGGGGATCCTGCAAGGTGGGAAGGGGGGAAGGGAGGTGAGGGACCGTACCTACGGTTCCTACAGGGGTACACCTCTCTCTATATACACCTTCCCGAGAATGGCATCCCAAACCTCTACATTCTCATGAAGGTATGACCTGCTGCCTGCGAAGGAAGTTTCCGCCAGAGGGTGCAGTCTCAGCGCGGGCAGCTGTGTGACTAGGAGCATCTGTCCCGTTTTCTTCCCCCGACCCAGGTATGCAGAGTCCTACCTGGAACACACATGATGACCACTGTGTAGTCCTGCCAGGGGGGAAGTCTTCGGACGTGCGCATCTCGGAGCCCCGCTGAAGCTAGGCTACAACAATGAGCGTCTCCGTCCCTTGATGGGGCTAGGGTGGCGAAACGCAACGGGCGCAATAGGGGAGGAGAAATAACTGTTGTAGTGGGGGGGGGGTTCATTGGTGGGTTCTGGTCTAAGGGGAGTGCCACTGTCAAATCTCCCACTGCTGTAGGACCCAGCCCTGGTGGGGGCTCAAGCTCTGGACCTTCAGGTTAGGGGCCTGGTGCTCAGTAGCTAGGCCCTTGGGAGTACAGAGGTAGGCCTAGGAGGGCCTGGCAGATCTGGGCTTTCTATGGAAGAGGGAGGCGGGAGGAGCTAATGGCGTCTTAAGCCCGGGGGGTAGCAATAGCCAGACTGCTCGCGCCCCTGAGTGGTGACTGAGAACCCTTCTGTCCCAAGGGTTTTTCCCACCCAAGGGGTGGGGTTTAGGACAGGGGGGTGGCACCCGAGGGAAAGAGGCCAAAGTACTTGGCCTCCCCTTGTGGATCTCTGGCTGTGCCCACCACCGGAAGAGTTTTGGGAGGGAACAGGACCTCTCCTTCGAAAGGCAAGTCCAAGACTGCCTGCTGCATGTTTGAGGCCACTCTGGCCTCTCTAAGCCAGGCTGCCGTGCGGAGGGTAACCGCCAATGCCATGGTCCGGGCAGCGGTGTCCACCACATCGCAGGTGGAGAAGAGAAGGTCCTGTGAGACCGTGTTGCCTTCCTCTAGGAAGGCATCATAGTCGTCTCTAGCCTCAGGTGGGAGCATGTCCCTGAATCTCCCCAGTGACTCCCAGATATCCAGCAGGTACCTGCTGGTTATGGCCTGGTTGTTGGCCACCCACAATTGAAGGGCCGATGAGGAATACACCTTGTGGCCCAGCAGGTCTATCTCCCTATTCTCCCCGGAGGAGGGGAGAGGGTCCCTGGGGGGCTCTCTGGCCCCTACTGCCATTTGGAGGACGTCCCAAGGGGGAACCAGGTGGCCGGCAAGTGAAGGGTAGTCCGGTTCCAGTACCCTGTATTTCATGCTCGCTGCATCTGAGACTGGTGGGACAGAGCATGAGTAGAGCCACCTGGAGTACGCAAAGTCCCATACACTCAGGTGGGGTGGGACTGCTCAGGGCTCTGTGGCAGCAAACGCTGGCCCGAAATAAGTATCAGGGGGAAGACCCAGGGGCTCCACCTGCATGCCTAGGTGGGCCGTAGCTCGGCACAGTAAGTCGAAATGTGCCTAGAGGTTCCCCGTAAAGGTGTCTGGTGCCAGAGACAGCACAGCACCGGGGGCCCGGCAGGGAGGGGATAGAGTTTCCTCGGGGGACCATTTCTGTGCCCTGAAACAGAAGGGGGATGCTGTTTGGTGCTGGAGCCATTTAGAGCCCCTGGACTGCCCTTCTTTGGTGCTGGAGCCCGGGGCCAGGGGCCAGGATTCTCGGCCTTGCGCCGGAGGTGGCGTACCGCTGGCCTCCGCAGCAGAGGGGGAAAATGATTGACCTTTTTGGGCACAGGCCTTAGAGGAGAAGGCCGGCTTGCCCCTTCTAACCGTGGGTGGGATGGGGGGAGTCAGGAGGAGCAGTAAGGCCCGTGCTGTCTGAATTGCCTCCGGTGTGGAGGGGACAAGGATTTCCCCTGCGTGGGCCATGGACAATTCCTCACTGGGAGGAGGAGGACTGCTCAAGGACTCCCTCTCCGTTGGCAACGGGTTCTGTGGTGCCACTGGTGAAGTTAACTGGTGCTGAGGTAGAGTTGGCAATGGTGAGACCGGGCTATGCTGGGTCATCGGCACCGGAGGTGGGGCAGCTTGGTGCCGGGGTGAGCCCGGTGCCGATGGTGCCAGGCTTGTTGATGGTGACCCCAGACGGTGCTGGGGCACCGGGTCAGCACCATGGTGCCAGAGTCGGCACTGAGGTGGTTTAGCGGTGGCAGACACTGGTAGCACGGTGCTGCACAGGCGCCGGCACTGAGCTGGATCTCAGGGCCAGGCCCGAACCCGAAGCTTCGGGTGAGGGGTGCTGAGCTTCCTCTGAGGCTAGGGCGCGGCGTCGCTGTTCCCTCTCCTTGATGGTCCAGGGTTTGAAGGAGAGACATATGGAACACGCCGAGACCATATGGTCTTTGCCCAAGCACCTGAGGCACTTCCCGTGGGGGTTGTCCCTGGGGAAGGCCTTGCCGCATTCGGCACAGGGTTTAAACCCCACCATGGTTGGAAGCTTCAGTCTGACGACGGACGGTTCTTGGCGTGGAACTAGTTCCACAGTAGATTCTCCCGGTCGGCAAAGCTGATCTCACAGGACAGGCCGCTTGCAACAGCAAGGAGCGGATGTTCCAAATCTGACGCACAAGGCGGAAGAAATGAAACTGAGGAGGGGATGGGGAGGCGGCTGTATATATAGTCGCAGGTGGCGTGAGGGGTGTTGGCCGCCTCCCCTCTTCTGACAGGCTAGGACAAAAGCTTTTCTGATCAATCTGGCGCTCCGGCATGGAGACACCTAGTACTGAATGCATCCGAGCAGCGTTCAAAGAACCTCATGTTATGTTCATGTTTGGCTGGGATTGTTCTGGTTTTAGAAAATCTCTCATGAGTTCTTTTAAACCTAGCCAGTGTTCTAAGGGCCTGAGCATCTTTAAGACTGATCTCCTCCTCACTGGGGTTGTTGGCTGATTATTCACCCATGTTGTGTAGACAGCTAGAATTTTGCTAAGGTGACAGGCATAAGCCAAGCCTTTGTCTGTGTGCTCGGTAGAGCAGTGTTTCCCAAGCAGGGTGCCAAAGCACACAGGTGTGCCCTCAGGCCTGAGCAGGTGTGCCACACAAGTTTTTGAAAAACTACTCAGCATGCTGGATTGGCTCATGAATATTCATGAGTTCATTTGGAGAATGTCTGGTGAATCGAATCGAATCGAATCATAGGGTTGGAAGGGACCTCATGAGATCATCAAGTCCAACCCCCTGGAGCTTGAACCGGTCTGCCTCAAAATAATGAAAGGTATCAAGGTGTGCCATGGCAGAGAAAAGGGTGGGAACTACTGCGGGTAGAGATTGGTGTATGCCGTGTTGTAGCCTTGTTGGTTCTAGGACATTAGCAAGAACATGGATGAGGTAATATGTTTTATTGGACTAGCTTCTGTTAGTGAGAGAGACAAGCTTTCAAGCTCCACAGAGTTCCTCTTCAGATCTGGGAACCTTATTCAGCGTCATATAAAGATGTCCTGATTTTATAGGGGCAGTCCCATTCAGAACTTTTTCTTACATAGATGTCTATCTGTTACTTGTTAACTCTGTGTTCTTGAGGAATCGGAGCATAATATCCAGCCTGTGCCTCCCCTTCCAGCTCCTCCATCCTCCGCTTGAATAGGAAACCAAAAACAGTGACAAGGCAGTGGGAGACATCCTTATTTACACATATCCAAAAGCCATCAGCACAGTAAATGGACCTTCGTTTGCATTGACTATGGAGAACCAAGCTCCAAAGCAAGAACTGCACTAAACTCTGGCATTGAAGAAGCAGGGAAGCATTGCATGATGAGGGATCTCACACCAAAACGAACAAACTCAGCAATTATCAGACCATTCTGGTCATAGACGTGATAATTGATACCCAAAACACTGAGTCTGCCTGATAGTATTGTGAGCTTCCCTGAACCATTACACTCCAGCCAGAAATGTGTATTAGCCACTTAAACAAGTCGTTATAAAAAACCTTTACTCAAATCCAAGAGTTAAGTACTGTGCGTCCTGTGTGAGTCCTGATTGTGTCCTCATTCCTGGATCTAAAGCTGTACCATTTTCTGGATCTTTGCCTTTTCTGTTCCTTGCAGATTGTTATGAGAGCTTTGCCTGTTTCCATTCAGCTTCTGACCCTGGTCTGCACAGCCTGGGAACCTTTCTGCTACACAGTGGTGAGACCTCCTCTCCCCAACTCTCTCTCTCACACCCTTGTCTCTTCATTTAACTATGACTCTCTCTCTCTAGGCCTGATATAATAGAATCTAGGTAATATTATACCTGGGTGTTTTTCTTTCCTTGTATGTTTATTAATGCTGTAACTGTTTGGGTAATCAAGCCAGTTACCAGACTCTTTTAAGACATCATTCCCTCTCCTTTGTGGTCTTGGTTTCTTTATATCGCTTTGCAGCAATGCTTCTGCTATCTAGCCAAAGACCCCTGCGATGCCCATGACCCTGTAAGGTTTGCTCATTGATGGGGATATCAGCCTAATTGATTCCAGGGGCATATAAGGGTGACAGCTGAAAAGTGCTGTTCTGACCCAGTCTGGTTGAGTCCAGGGGCATATAAGGATAGCAGCTAAAAAGTGCTGTGTGACCCAGCCTGCTCAAGATCCATGATCAAGCCTAGTCCACGGTGGTACAGGGGCACATAAGGGTAGCAGCAGAGAAGTGCTGTGTGACCCAGCCTGCTGAGTTCAGGGATGTGTAAGGGGTCAGCTGAGAGAGCTGATAGACCTGGTCTGCTCCGATGCACCTTATTAATTGATGAATGTGTATGTATTTGAATTTGGGGGTTGGAAGAATCCAGTCCTGGGAAATCAAGGTCCTGCAGGCATGGCTTCCATTGAAAGAGAGCTTGCAGAAGAGAGAAGTGAGCTCCATATAGAAACACAAGTGACACAAGCAGTACTCTGATAAAATTCCCTGAGAGGGAGTAACCCTAATAAATGAGCATACCCTGAGTTGGTGGGCAAAGTTGGTAATATATCCTGTGCCTCATTTTTCACACATGCTATCTGGTCACCCTAGTTAACTAATTATGCTTGACTAGCTCTTCTACCTTGTATTTCACTGTGACTCTTATGATTAAGTTTCCCAGCTTTGAAGAAGATCTCTGGATAGCTTGAAGGTTTGTCTCTCACCACAGAAGTTGGTCCAATAAAAGAGATGATCTCACCCTCTTTGTCTCTCTTCCAGACATTGGAACAGGTAAGCTAACATATCCCAATTCATGTAATTACTGTACATCTTGTCTCCCACAATTCCCTCTGCAGTTTCAATTGTCTATGATTCTTTTTTCCCATGCTAGCCTCACATATAGTCTTGTGTGCAACTGTTATAAACAGTGCCGTCTTAACCAAATTTAAGGCCTCCTGTTAGTCTTTAAAAGTGTCATAGGACCCCTTGTTTGTTTTGCTGAACTAGACTAACATGCTGCTACCCCTTTGGAACTTATAAAACTATGTGATTGTGCTCCCTACCTGCAAGACTAACATTTAATGCAGGGGTCTCAGACATGTGACCTGTGGGCCGCATGCAGCCCCCAAAGCTGTTTTCTGCAGCCCGATATCACACTATCGTTATTGATATTTGCAATATCATTATAGGAAATCGTTTCAGTGGTGCAGCCCTCAGGCTAACATACTAGTCCCCATGGGGCCCTCTACTAGTCTTCCTGCAGCCCTTGTGATGATTTCAGCTTGAGACCCCTCATTTAATGTGTGATCTTCCCTGCTGCAAATTCCTGTGCCTTATGGAGGGGACAGGACACAGGACTCCCTACTCCCTCACTAATGCATTCAGCATGGCTAGGGTTACCAGATGTCAGGCAAAATGAGGACATGCCCTCCTTTTTACCGCCATGTCCTCCGTCTGGCAGGCATTTTAAAAATACATGGTTTGGTCTGGCTTTTTATTTACAGGGGTTAAAGTATGCTGGAATGCCCCAGAACACCCTATTTTTAGGGGGAAGCGTTACATTAATACTATGTGTTCTCCAATGTCCTCCTTTTTATATTTCCCTGTCCTCCTTCCCAGGCTTTGATATCTGGTAGCACTAAGCAAGGCTGTGTTTGTGAGAAGAAATTTCGAGCCAGTGGATGGAGCAGAGGTCTCAAACACTTGACCTATGGGCCACATGCGGCCCCTGAAGCTATTTCCTGTGGCCTGCAATGACAGGATTGTTACCCATATTTGCAATGTTGTTCTATGAAAAGGTTTCAGTGGTGCGGCCCTTGGGCTAACGTATTAGTTGTCACGTGGCCCTTGTGGTGGTTTGAGTTTGAGACTCCCGGGGCAGTTTCCCTGCTAAATGCTGGTGGACCTGGGGAAACGCTGCTATATGCACAATCCAGGGAGGTGAAAAGAGGGGAGCACCCTCCTTCCCCAATGGACTCAAGATCAATGGGCTTTTCAAGATAGGTGTTAATCACCCTAAAGCTTAATAAGAAGCAGACCCCTCCTCTTGTGGCATGGAGCATGACACAAAGGATGCTCCCATTCTGCCACTGCCCCATCTGCAAAGCCTCTGCTGAAGTGGGATTTTCTCCCACAAAAGCTCATGCCACAAATAAATTTATTAGCCTTTAAAAGTGCCCCAGGGCTCCCTGTTTGCATTGACAGGGTGGAGTGTGATGGGGGTGTAATGAAGCAAGGTGGGATCCCCCCCCCCAGCTGCAGTGGTCCAGGCGCCAGGGCTCAGCTGCCACGCCCCACCTCAGCGGGGGTTGCAGCGCGGTGATGGGCGAGCGCATTGTGCGGGGGGTGCTGGGTGGCGCCCCCTGCGGGGCGCAGTGGGAATGCCCCTGGGTCACGTGAGAGGCGGGGCGGGCCAGACGTTGCTGGGGCGCGCCCTGTCACCGGCCTGTTGCTAGGGGCGCCATAGAGTCGCGGAGGCTAGAGAGGCTCCCGGAAGCGAGCGGGCGGGCGGGATCATGGCGGCGGGCGGGGGTCGCGGGCGGCGGTTGGGAGCGGTGCGCGCGCCCGGCTCCGGCTCCTGAAACCGCCGCCATGTACGCGGCGCCGCCGCCCCGGGACTTCATTTCCCTCACCCTCAGCCCCGGAGAGGCGGCGGGGGCCGGCGGCGGCTACAACAACAGCAAGGCCTGGAGGAGGCGCTCCTGCTGGAGGGTGAGCGCCGGCGGGGGGGCCTGAGCCCGGGCCCGGCCAGGTGGAGTAAATCCCGGGGGCCCCTCCAGCCGGGGGGGCGGTGCCCCCCCAGCTCAGTGGGGGGAGGGGCAGTGCACCCCCAGTGAGGCATTGGGGGAGGGGGAAATCCTGCCCGCCCCCCCTCAGTTTAGTATGGAGGAGAGGGGGAAATCCTGCCCGCCCCCCCCTCAGTTTAGTATGGGGGAGAGGGGGAAATCCTGCCCGCCCCCCCCCCTCAGTTTAGTATGGGGGTGAGGCAGTGTCCCCCAGTGAGGTATGGGGGAGGTTGGGGTACCTCTTACACTGGGGCTGGGGTGTGGAGGGCAGGCAATGACAGCCCCCACCCCAAAGTGAGGAAGAGAGCTAAGCTCCCCTACATAGTGGGGGACAGGGGGCAGCATCCCTCGCTCCTCCCCGGTCTGTGAAAGAGGGGGGCTGCTGAGGCAATATACAGGTTGGACATTGGGTGCACCCTCTCCTTCTCCTTCACCCTGCCTGTCTCAAGGGAAAACAGTAGGATGCTGGAGAAACAAGGTGCATCCTGTGATACCTTGAAGACCAACCGCTTTCGTGGGCTCCAACCCATTTTGTCCGATGCATGGTCAGATGCAGGTGTTTTTGCTGTACACAAACTAATGGCTACTCCTCTGGGTGCTGGAGGATGTAGTCCTGGGATGGGGCAAGTCCCCGAGGGGCAGCCGTGTTGTTTGATTTCAGGAAAACAAACAAGGAGTCCTGTGGCACAGGACTCGTTATTTTTTTATACTCCTGGGCGGATCTGGGGTTACACTGCTTCATCTTCCTCCTGAGACAGGAGGGAATTGAGGAAAAATATTGCCACTTGTCATTCCATTTCTGTGCAGGTGAGCTGTTGTATTTGCTCCAGGGAAGCAAGTTGGAGTCATGGTGAAAGGGGTTATAGGGGGTTGAGCACTATCAGCATCTCACCCGTAGTGTTGGGGGCGTGATGTAGAAGATCAGTGTAGTCAGCAGTTCAGGAATAATAGGAGACATGTGTCTGGGCTGGCTGGTGGAGTGGAGTTTGTTGACATGCCAGTCTTCACTGTGATGTTTGTGGCCTCTGCTTGCTTGCAGTGATGTTGATACAGCTGGTCTGCCATACCTGGTGGGAATGCAAGGTCTGTGGAAACTACCTTGGGTCAGAGGAGCTTCTGGAAAACTCTGGGATATGCCCAAATGCTGCTTTGCACAGGGAGGGAAGGGTCTTCCAGTTGAAAAAATTAGTGACAAACGGCTACCCTGGCAAACTTTTGACAGGAGTTAAAACAAAACAAAACAAAACAAAAAAAAAACCACACCACACCAGTGAAATAGCGTGGTTAATGATCGTTATGGTGTGGGGGTACTAAAATGAATGATTCAAAATTCTATCACTAATTTTACTGAACATCTTGAATAAAAGGCTACTTTTTATTATACTCTGATTTCATAGGGTTCTGATGCAAACTGTCCTTAATTGTGAACAGTCTTGTGTTTTATTTTCTTGTTAATTATGCTGTTGGTTGACTTCACTTTCCCACAGCTGAATGTGGGTGGTTGTCTTATTTTTGCTTGCAGCCTCTAGTTCCACAAACAGTAATTGTTAGAGGTGGGGTGCCTTGTTTTTCCTATCCAGCTTGAGATAATTGTTTTATTTTTAACCTTCCTCTTTTGATACACTAACAATGTTTTTTTTCATTTTTCCTTCCCCCATTTTTCTTCTGTTTTCCTTGTGCCTCTTGTATCACCTTGTTGGCCAGAAGGGAGGAGCCTCATGGTGGCTCTTTTCCAAGTGACCTGTTGGCAGATGCATAGATCAGCCAGTCAATGATTTCTGTAAAAATCAGCGTACTGTAGCTGATGTTCTGTCTGGGAGATTTATCACAGTTCAGTTTCTTTAGTCTCTGCAGGTTCCAGCAGTGAGTTCTCTAATCTAGCATGCTGTGTTGCTACTTCCGATACCATGGCAAAGTAACTGATGGCAGTTCAAAATAGGAAGCAGTGTAAAACCTAAACATAATCAGTTTCATATTTTTTGCTCTGAAAGAAATTCTGGGTTTTGTGTTTTTTTTGTTTTTGTTTTGTTTGGTGATGGTAATAGGTTGGCTGTCTACTTGTATTAAAAAGTTTTCCTTGTGCTTATTTTTCTTTCTCGAAGAAATGGAAGCAGCTTTCTCGACTACAGCGGAGTGTAATTCTCTTCCTGTTTGCCTTCTTGGCAGTCTGTGGAGTCATTTCATATACAAACATGGGGGAACAGTGGAAAAGTACGTCTTTCATATAGTTCAGCTTGCTCTAAGAAATGTTATAAAAGGTTAAAAGATTACATGTTCTTAGATTTTGTAGGTTATTTTTTTCTGCCAGACACTGAATATACCTTTTAGAAATTTTTAATTTATTAAGCAGTTTAGTTAATGTGACATACATTATATTGTAAATGTTCAGAGAGAAATTCATCCATTCATGCATGCCTTTTTTAAAAAATATGAATGGCAGTTGGTCCCTTTTGAGTCTTTATCCTGAAATCTGAAGTGACATTTTGTGTTGAATAATGAGTTGAGGCTGGAAACATCCTTAGTACTTAGTTTAAAAAACAAATAACTCAAACCTAAAGACTGAGAGGGTAGAGTAAACAATCCTCTGTCTCCATGGTTATACAGGAAGCTTGAACTCTTTAAGTGTTTTTAAGAATTTGGTTTGTTTGCCTTCAACACTGTCGTCTTACAGCTTTGAAATTGCGTGTGTTAAATCAATAAAGCCTCCAACTTATTATGGAGGCTGGTAATTTAATATTTTCATCTAGACATGTAAGAACTGTTGGCTTCTGTAGCATTTATTTATTTATTGGCAAAGATTTCATTAGTTTATACATACAGGTGACTTCTTTAGGGCTTGTCTACATTTAGTTTTCCAGCTAGTGTTTAAACTGTTAATTCCTTATGCCTGATAGTTGGATTCATACTAATAGTATTCTTTATACATATAGGTTTAACTAACAAATCATCAGAAAATCAGAATGCAGAACCAGAAGTCCCTGGACTGAAACCAGTAAATCCAGCTGTATTACCAGCACCGCAGAAAGCAGATGCCAACTTCCCAGATCTTTCACCTCAGGTATTGCAAGGAGGAGCGTGCCTCTTAGCTCTACCTAGTAAGGTTTTGACAGCTGCGAGTAGTACTTATTTCTGACAGCTACAAAGGAAAAATAAATGGTTGCTTATCATAAAAATTAATTTCCTATGGGAGAGTGCACCCCTCTCAAGAAGGGCTTTGGTTCCAGTGTAGTACTTTTGGCTTTTGTTTGTGTCCATAGACTTAAAGAGAAGGGAATTTCTATGATTTCTGCAAATTCTCTTCTTGGTTCTATCTGAAGGAGTTGGCCAGATGTTTAATAGGATCACTGTTAAGCAGGGAAAATACTTGGGAGGTCGGGGTAAGATATTTCTGGAATTGTCAGTAGATATCTCATGGGCTTTGTTTGATAGTGATTTGTAATGTTCAGCACATTAGTGCTGATACTACAGGCTTTCGTGACCTGGTATTCTAGGCCCTGTCTTTCTATCTTGATGAATGTCCTTGGGCTTGACCCAGGCACAGACCTACCAATACTGTCTGCCTGCCTCCCATTCAGCAGTGTGCACTCTAACTTGCAATGAGGCGCTCCAAACCTCAGTCCTGGAACCATGAGCAGCCCAGGCTCTGTGGCTGGTTAAAGTCTGTATAGTTGAATATGAGGCAGGTGGTAGTCAGCATGTCTGGTAAACTTCAACAGCTTCCCAGAATTGGTGGAAATAATAATCAGTATAGCAGGTCTCTAACTCTGGGATCTTCTGCAAATAAGTGGAAGCTAAAGGACAGTGTAGGAGAAGGAAAGTCTGCTTAAAGTGTGTGTGTACACACTCACATGTGCTCCTTTTCTCACAATTACTTCAGGGAATTTAGTATTTGTTGTTGTAAATGGACATGATATCTCATGTGGTGCTTTCTTTTAATTTGTATAATGTACATCTATTAGTGAAAAATAATTCCTGGTATGGGATCATTTCTATATAGTGTAATCAATTACTGCTTCTCTTTGTTAGAACAAGATGCAATAATTGATAGTAGTTATATATGTGTATAACAAGTTCATTTCGTTTTCACGTTTTTGACGGTGCTTTGTGTTAAGTGCATACCTGGCAATGATATAGGTAACCTAATGATAAGCAATCATCACTGATAACTGTTAACTAAAGAGAGAGGTACACTTTACCAGAAGTAAAAATTCAAATATGATTTCCCTCCTTCCCTACCTTTCTGTTTTTCTGGTTGAAATGGATAAATTATACGCTGTGACCTGTAGTCCCCTGAACTACATCTCTCTCTTTAAAATGAAGGTGCTTTCGGGTTGCATTTTACAACTCTGGCTGCTTTTGGACTGGTTTTTGGCTACCCGTGCAGTAGATTATACGTATCTTGATTACTTCTGCCTTCCTTTCATTCTTAGAAACATTCAGAGCTGCTTCGTGGCCGACGTGGTCCTCCTAATCTGCAGATCAGACCACCATGGAGAGATGCAAGGGTAAAAGCCCTGGATGGTGCTGGCAAGGATGAGGAAGAAACTATCCAGGCTGATAAAGAAGAGAAGACAGAAGAGTCTGTTATTAGGTACCTAGAAATGTTTCCAACAAATTACAGGCTGCTGGAGCAGTCTCCTAGTTCTGTTTTTATTCTCTCAGAATCAGTTTGGAATAAGATAAATGCACAAAATTGTGAGGGCTTTTCACTATCTACTTGGATTATTGTTTTACTTAAATATGTTTCTTTGACCTTGCTTAATAGCAAAGTGTTGATTTTTTGCCAGGTTGATTTGCTTGGTTAATAAGGTTTTTTGGTGCACAAAGGCTCCACTTGGGGTTTGGAGGCCCATTAGACTAAGCGTTTTGTTAATGCACAGGCACACACAGCCTCTTTCCCTGAAGAGTTCTCTGTTTGTATGATTCTTTCACTCTGTCAGTGTAAAGTGCTACAGGACTCCTTGTTTGTTTTGCTGAAAAAGAGTAACACAGCTACCCCTCTGGAATCTGTGTTACATGTGAGTACAATAGCACAATCATCGTTATTTTAGTCCTGGCGTACATTTGCAAATTTTACTGCTGTGTGCTGTGACTGTCTTTCGGGGGGGCTGTTTTTAATTGGTGTATACTAAGATGTAGTAGGTATGGACTTATGCAGGTGTAAAGAGGCCCTATGTTTGTATAGCTTTTCCCTCTGTTTGTATGAAAATAACCATGAGTTATTGCAGAGAATTCTTTCTTGGGTGACTTGTTGGTGAGACTTGCCCACATGCTCACGGTTTAACTGATTGCAATATATGGGGTTGGGAGGGACTTTTCCTGAGGGCATATTCACTAGAGCTAGAGTTATGGCGGGGATTTCGTCTTCCTCTGTAGCATGGGGCATGGCTCACCTGCTGGTGAATTCTCTGTATCTTAAAGTGTTTAAATCATGATTCAAAGACTTTAATAACTCAGTCACAGGATGGAGGTTTATTGCAGGAGTGCGTGGGTGAGGTTTTGTGGCCTGCATTGTGCAGGACGTATAGAATCATAGAAGCTGGAAGGGACCATGAGAGGTCATCAAGTCCAGTCCCCTGCACTCATGGCAGGACCAAATACCCTCTTACCATCCCTGATAAGTGCTTGTCGGACTTGCTCTAGGTCAGACTAGATGATCATATTGGTCCCTTCTGACCTTAGAGTCTATGAGTCTGTGCTGGTATAAAGCAGTGGTTTTCAACTGGGGAGCAAGCAGGATTGTGGGTGGTGGGATGGGTGGAGTTTGGGGAGTATTGGGGGGCAGTGCCCCCCCAAACCTACAATGATGGAGCCATATTCCTCTGCAGGGTGAGGGGTGCTGAGCTGAGAGCGGGGCCTGGCAGTGGTGGGGACCTTGGAGTCTCACAGGCAGCCCTGGGAAGTGTTGGGAGCAGGGGATGCTTAGGAGAGTGGGGGTGGGGGAAGGTTGCTGCAGGGAGTGGGCTTGGCACAGCTGCCCCCTGCCTCCCACAATAGCAGCTCCCTGGGGCCGGTAGCTCCATCCATGTTGGTGCCTGAGGGTAATTCTGACCATGAGGTGAAATTTACTGCCACCAGTTTCTCTGGCAGGTCACATCAGGCTGCTGCTCCCTCTTGCCACTGCCCCTACCCTCTCAAATTAAGCAGTCAAACTCCACCTATGATATGTAGGTTCTGGCTTTTTTAAAAGTGGGAGGGTGTGAGGCGAAGGGGGTGCAATTGTTACATTAAATTTGAGGGGAGGGTTCCGTTTAAAAAGTTTTAAGACCTCTGGTATAAAGCACCTTTATATTGGTAAAGCTGCATCCAAGCTAAGGAGGCATTTAACCACAGTGGTATTGTGAAAGAATGACAACTTCCTGGTATGTTAATTATAAGGTTTCTTAATTTGAGACTGGGCAACAGCATTTGATTTCCTTGTTCAGTACAGAAAGACTAGTAAAAGTTGATCACTGTACATTTACACTAGACGTAATTTCCTAGAGGAACTGAACCAATGGCAGCAATTAATTGGGAAATTTAGAAAGACAAGTTTGTTGTATGCTAGTAATGTTAGTATTAAGGCGGAAAAAGTAACTGGATCTAAAATGGATTTTTTTAAACATGCATGCTTTGTGGGTTCCATAAACCGTGGTGGTTGGGGGTTAGCTAAAGTTCATATTGAAATTGAGTTAGTGGACAGATGCATAGAAGGGCTTGTTCAAATTGTTAGTCCACAGTGTGAACCTTTCTTGACTTCGGTTTCAGGTGTCAGGTTTTACCTTCAGGAGTCTCTTTACGTAGTTCTTTTCCAAACTAATAAATGTTGCCACTTTGGTGGGGAAGGCATGTGATTTACCAGGAATCTGTCAGTAATAAAGCAAGCGCTTCAGATTGCTAATATCCCATGTTCGGTGATGAAGTCTTAATGCTCATTTGCATGGTATTACTTTAATTAAGTGTGAATGGTTCATGCAATAATTTGAAACATAGAAGACAACACCTGTAATATTTCAAAAGTAATGATCTTTCACACATTTTGTATTTGTACCTTTGATTCCTTTAAGAAATTCCATTTACAGCAGCAATGGTTTCATGGAATCCTAAAAGCATTGTCATGCACATTTCTTAATTCACGTCAATAAAAGGTTCATTACCATTTCCTGGAAGAGATCACTGACTCCTTAATCCAAAAAGTGACATTTTCCTACTCTGTGCCTTGATCAAAATGTCATTTAGGTTTTATCAGGCTGTTGTGAAAAGAAGAAATGAACACTGTTTGTTTGATAGTAGAGCTAAGAATCACTCATTTTAACTCTTGTCTCTGTTTTAATCAAATAATATTGAAATACCTTGTGCTTGCAGTTGGAGAGGAGCAGTGATAGAACCTGACCAAAGCAGTGAACCTCCTTCCAGTAAAATAAAGGAACCAGAAAAACCATCCTCTGTGGAAGCAGAAGACCAGAAAGAGCCAGGTAGTAGGCTAGAAATCAGCATTATTCTCATTACTGACCGTGAGATTTAGATGTCAGAGTTATACTAACCCTTTAATCAAATCTGCTATTTTTAGCTGATACTGAGTTGCTTCCAGTGGGGAAAGGGAAGAACTGAATGGAAAGAGATTGTGCATTGTTCATCTTTTAGAACATTTAAATCCTGTAGCACTTTTATCTGCTGTGACTACCTACAGGTGCATGTTTTATTAGGGTTTTCGTTGATTCACAAGTAATGATGAGAATTGAGAAAACAGAAATCCTGATGCACGAATATTTCATCAGACATATTAGTTGTTGCCATGGCACAATATATATGGCTGTGATTGTCAAACCATGTATCAGGACTGCTTGCTGTTCTTTCTGTCACTGTGCAGCTCACTCTGCCATTCCCTGTGTGTGTGTTTGCTTCTGATCTCTATCGAGTGCATGTATTTGTACCCTAACCTTGTCCTGGATACTTCATGCAGACACTGAATCTTCCATTTTATTACCTGAACCAAACCACAGTAAACTCAGTGTTTTTATTAAGCTGAGTATATTTAAACTATGCTTACTTATCCTTAATGGAGATGTGGATTTTATTTCAGCAGCACCACCACCCAGGAAAGTAGACAGCAGTGGAAAAAGGATGGCCCTGTACTAGGGAGTGTTTTTGAGAGGGTCCTTAGCCTTTCCAGAAGATGACATCTTTGTGTTGAGGAGCATGATAGGCAACTACCCTTAACTATCTTCCCTACTCTGCAAAATATGCCTTCCTCTCCACTGGTGAAACACTAGGTCCCTCCCATATTAATGTATTTTGCTACTATTTTATCATAGTTTCCCAGTATGTGCACACTTTCATGTTCCTCCCCTTAATTTAAATTGACATTGACATCTGTCTTTGTCCCCTCTTGCCTGATTTTCTTTTTCTTTTTCTTTTTCTTGCTCTCTCGCTCTCTCTCTGATTTTCTTTCTGCTCCGCTTCTGCAGAGGAGCACTGTCCTCCGCTTGGGAAGAAGAAACGTTTTGAGAGAAGTCTTGAAAAAGATGATTTTCTCAACAGTGGTTTACTGCTTCCTTTGGGGGCAGGAGAGTGGGGCAGGGAAAGAAGGGACACCCTCCGTTCATTAATCACACATTGCTGTTGAGGGTTATCATCAGGAATAGGCAGCTGCAGCAGCTGTCTTTTCAGTTGCTTTCCAGGTGCAGCAAAGAATCTGCTCACTGATGATCTAGTCGAGGGAGTTGTTTATTCCAAAGCTTGGGTTTTACATACAATAGCATGCAATACATTCACATTCTGATGCTTGAGAGCCCTTAATGTAGGTAGGACTGGTTGCACACCTTTAAGATTGCCAGACACTCTCATTATAAGACCCTGACTTCAGTTGCTAATGACTGCTAGAGTTTTAACTTCTTGGGCTGAAATTTGTCATCCTGGTTGTTTGCCTCAGGCTGGATTTTTTTTTTTTTTTTTTTTTTTTTTAAAAATTCAGCCAGGAAATATCAGTGGTTGTGGTTTTTTTTTTTTTTTTTTTTTTTTGTGAACAGGGCTAGTTAAAATACAGTACTTAGCCTATGTTAAATTGTGGTGGCCTTTTCTTTGAAAAGCTGTAGAAGCCCCCATACTTTGAAGCAGGGACTAGAAATTGATCAGGAGATGCGTGAAACAGGATTCTTGTGGGGAAAAATAATCTGTGATCATGTAAAATTGTATCATGCCTATTCACAAGGGGACTGAATTAAGTTTGTACAGGCAACCTTAATTCTGGGAACTCCTTAACATAGCTTTAATGTGCAGTTTTTCTAAATATTTTTGGGAGGAGGCAAATTTAATATTAATAAGCTCTCCATTGCTGCCTTGTTAAATCATTGGCTAAAATATAGACCACTTACTGCAAGTTGAAACGTTCTTTTAAAAAGGAATAACTTCAGATAATTGGAGCCAGTTTAATGCAACCTTCAGTTGCAGAGGTGAGGGCTCTTGATTTAGTTTGAGTTCAGTGGAAAAAAGTCTCATATGGCTGCCTAACTGTAAGTTTCAGCATTGTTGAACAAAGTGGTGTTTTCCATTCACAGTGCCCATAAATGAACGTCAGATGGCTGTGATAGAAGCATTCCGCCATGCATGGAAAGGTTATAAAGAGTTTGCGTGGGGACATGATGAGCTAAAGCCTCTGTCTAAATCTTACAGCGAGTGGTTTGGACTTGGTCTTACACTAATTGATGCTTTGGATACCATGTGGATTTTAGGCTTAAAAGAAGGTAATTTCCTATCTTTCTCCCCCCTCAGTACTTTTCTGATTCCAACAATTGTCATTTAGGAAACAAATTAATTTATGTTCAGTGGCTGAGCGGTTGGATGAATGTTTTTTATTTTTTTTAAGTAACTTTTACTGATCCTCTGTATCTATTTAAGTAATATGTTCAGACCTCCTTAACAAAGGCTTACACTTGGGCTGAGTGAATTTCATTTTATCTTTGGGGAGAATGCAAAAATATCCTGTTAAGGAATGTACTTCTTTGTTCTTAAAGTGTTCCATCCAACTGCATAAGATAAAGGCATTTGTGGAATAATTTTGCTGACTGTGTCTACTGATTAATCGGCATTCCTACTAGAAGCTGGGGATTGGATTATTAAGTCTACCTGTTGCTGTGTTTCTTTATTAAAACAACTAATGCTCACTCTGTGGTCACAAAGATGCCACAGGAGCCTTTCTAAGTGCTAACCTTGTAAAGTCAGCCTGAAATCTCTTACCTTGTATATGATCACTGTAGATAGATATTTTACAAATGGAATTTAGTCTGCAATTCTGTATGAAACCAGAAAATAGTTCAGATTCTGTTAGTTAAAAGAACAAAATTAATGACTTATTTGTCATTACTGTAAGCATATAAGATACAGAAGGAGTCCTGTGGCAGTTTTAAAGACTAACATGAAATGGAAGTGGGAGTATGACCACTCAAGCTCATGCATTAAATACATTTGCTAGTCAAGTGCCACAGGATTTCTTGTTTGTTTTTGCTGAAATAGACTAGTACCACTACCCCTCTGGAACATACAAGATACAGAATCCACACAGATCTCGTGATTAAGGCAGTGCTGTTTTTATTTGCTTTCCAGACTTTAATCATACTTTAACACTGATATGCAAGATAAAATATTTTAACTACCTTAGTTACATATTTAGAAAAAATTCCCAGTTCAGTTCAATAGGATGTAGTGCTCATCACTTCCTGTCCCAGCTCTTGTATGCTGTTTGTGTTCACCAGATAACAGGTATCCTAATTCACTCCAGAAGTCTGTTTTAGCACTGGGTTTTAAAACATTAATTTTTAAATTTTAAACTGCCCCCTTACCTGACTACAAGGGGTGGGAGTGGGGAATTGAATTGGAACACGTAAATAAAACAGGAAACTACAAAGCAGTATTTACAAGTACTAGAAAATGTCTCCAACTGCTATGCTTTGAACAGCTGTAGAATCTGTGGAGACAGCCACCTTTACAATAATTCCATGAGAAACACAGTTTGACGTGTATCAAGACTGGCAGATCGGAGCTGCAGCTCAGGGCACAAAAAACTGCAGGACTCTTTAACCGTTCTGTATTTTTCTTATCTGTTTGGGTTAATATGTACAGTTATACACAATTTTAAAATCCAACAGAAAACCCATTGTGGAAATCTTTGATTTTGTCTATCTCACTGGAGGTGTTTTCTTTCCTGATGTCAGTTCATCAAGGTGACAGTGTTAACTGCTTTCTTGTAAAATATTTTAATGTGAACTGCATAGAGCTTTTCAGTAATTTAGATATATTTAAAATGGTCTCCTGTATGGAAGGTTTTATGTTTTATTGCATTTCTCCTTTAAGTGATTACTTGGTAGTCTGGAAAGGTTTTTGAGATTCATCAGGATAAAAAACTACTGTATGTAAATGAAAGTTGTGTTAGAGTGTGCAAATCTTTATCTCATGAGTCTGACTATATAAATTGCTTCTGTAATAAAGACCGCTATTTCTGTATTTCACTTCCTACTGCTATACAGTTCTGATAGCACCATTTACTGAAGTGGAATGGAGAAAATTGTTTTTGTCATCCTAAGACCTGTGTAATAAAGGTATTTGCAAACAGTGCTTTTCTCACAAGGATGATGCTCTAAAGGAGATAAGCCTTGGTGAGCTAGCCTAGTAATAAGATTCAGTGGAAAGGTGAGAGTTTCTAACAGTTGCATTCTGCCTCTCGCTAGAGAATTACATGGCTAATTCACAACTTTTTAAAGAAACAAGTTTGTTTTCCCCAGTACAAGTTACCAGCAGTCACAGAGGACTATAGTCCTGAATACCTAAAGATACCATGGTTAAAACCTTGGTGTAGGGGCATAAGCACAATGGTCTTCGGTTCCCATCTCTACTACAGATTTCCTGTGTGACCTTGGACTAAGGAGGCATATAAAGATATTGCTAGGGACTGCAGGGATAAAATCAGAAAGGCCAAAGGACAAATGGAGTTGCGGCTAGTGAGGGATGTAAAGGATAACAGGAAGGGGTTCTACAAGTATGTTAATAACAAGAAGAGGATCAGGGAAGGTGTAGGTCCTTTACTAAATGGGGCGGGCATCCTCGTGACTGAGGATGAGGGAAAAGCTGAAGTGCTCAATGCTTTTTTTTGCTTCAGTTTTCACAGGCAGGGTCAGCTCCCAGCCCACTACCATGGGTATGGCAGATTGGAGAGAAGAAGAGGCCCTTGGTGATGGAAGGTCAGGTTAGGGACTGCTTAAAGAAGCTGGATGTGCACAAGTCCATGGGGCCGGACGAATTGCATCCAAGGGTGCTAAGGGAACTGGCCGATGAGATAGCAGCACCGCTGGCCAGTATCTTTCAAAACTCATGGAGAATGGGGGAGGTGCCAGAGGATTGGTAAAAAGCAAATATAGTACCTATTTTCAAGAAAGGGAAAAAGGAGGATCCAGGGAATTACAGACCTGGCAGCCTCACCTCAATCCCTGGAAAAATTATGGAGCAGGTTCTCAAAGAATCCATCTTAAAATACTTAGAGGAAAATAAAGTGATCAGGAACAGTCAGCATGGATTCACCAAGGGTGAATCATGCCTGACGAACCTCATTTCCTTTTATGATCAGATGACTGGTTTTCTGGATGCAGGAAGAACTGTTGATGTGCTATACCTTGATTTTAGCAAGGCTTTTGATACAGTTTCCCACAGCATTCTCATTGGCAAATTAAGGAAGTATGGGTTGGATAGGTGGACTATAAGGTGGATAGAAAACTGGCTAGATCAATGGTTTCAGCATGTAGGAATCAATGGTTCCATGTCTAGCTGGCAACTAGTAACGAGTGGTGTGCCCCAGGGGTCGGTCCTGGGGCCAGTTCCATTCAACATTTTCATCAATCATCTGGATGATGGAATAGGCTGCGTTCTCAGTAAGTTTGCGGGTGACACCAAGCTGGGGGGACCAGTAGACACGTTGGAGGGCAAGGACAGGATTCAGGGAGACCTAGATAAATTGGAACAGTCGGCCAATAGAAATCTTATGAAGTTCAATAAGGACAAGTGTAAAATCCTGCACTTGGGATGGAAAAACCCCATGCACTGCTACAGGCTGGGGAACATTCAGCTAAGCAGGAGCACTGTAGAAAAGGACCTGGGAGTCATGGTGGATGGGAAGCTAGATATGAGTCAGCAGTGTGCTCTTGCTGCCAAAAAGGCCAATGGCATACTCAGCTGCATCTAAAGAAGTGTTACCAGCAGATCAAGGGATGTGATCATTCCCCTCTATACTGCACTGGTGAGGCCACATCTAGAATACTGTGTTCAGTTTTGGGCTCCCCACTACAAAAAGGACAGGGACGTGCTAGAGAGAGTTCAGAGGAGGGCAACCAAAATGATTGAAGGGCTGGAGCACAAGCCCTATGAGGAAAGACTGAGAGCGTTAGGCTTATTTAGTCTGCAGAAGAGAAGATTGAGGGGGGATTTGATAGCAACCTTCAGCTACTTGAAGGGATGCTCCAAGGAGGATGGAGCTTGACTGTTCTCGGTAGTAACGGAGGACAGAACGAGGAGCAATGGTCTCAAGCTGCAGTTAGGGAGGTCGAGGCTGGATATTAGAGAGAACTTTTTTACTAGATGAGTGGTGAAGCATTGGAATGAGCTGCCGAGGGAGGTAGTGGAATCTCCATCTTTGGAGGTGTTTAAGGCCCGGCTGGACAAAACCATGACTGGGATGGTTTAGTGGGAGTGGTCCTGCCTCTGGCAGGGAGTTGGACTAGATGATCTCATGAGGTCCCTTTCAACTCTGATTCTATGTCATTTAATCCCTTCTGTATTTCAGCATCCAGTCTGCAAAATGAGGAATAATGTTTCCGACTTCATAATGACTATCCTCACATCAGCTGTAATGACAGTGAAGTTATGTGGAGCCATATTGTTACTCTTCTAATTTGGTCACTGGAACGTGCTGCTTTAGCATAACTGCAGTGTGTTTCCTCCAACAGTCATTCTCTTTTATGTCTTACAGAGTTTGAAGAAGCAAAGAAATGGGTAGCGACTGATTTACGTTTTGATAAGAATGTGGATGTAAACCTCTTTGAGAGCACCATTCGTATTCTGGGAGGGTTGCTGAGTGCCTACCACTTATCTGGGGATAGTCTCTTCCTAGAGAAAGCTGTAAGTGATCAAGACTCCCAGCCCCAGATAGAATGTGTGTCTTGTGTTGAGTAATGTGGCAGGAAGGTTCATCAAAGCGTAAACTCTGCCACATCTTTCCCCTGTATTCCATCATTACTGCCCTAAGGCATCTTGAATGTTTTCCTCACCTTTGTCTTCCTGATGTCATCAGAGCTCTGATGCCTTAGGGTTCCCTTTTAGTGAGAATTTTCCATAATTCTTAATGTAAAAAGTTAAGAATCTCTATCTTATTTTTATCCAGTTAAGGACTTTCTTCCCATTAAAAAAAAAATTTAGTGAATGGAGTGGTTCCTCTCATGCTCCCTGTCTTGGGAGATGCTGTGATATCCACCTGCCCCCTCCCAAGTTCAAGGACAAGATACTTAGGCTCTGTGCTTTCATTAGGGATGATCATGACATGGTATGTGCAGAGAGTTTACTGCATGGTGCAGCAGTGGGGACAACATAGAAGCTGTATGCTATTGACTGTGGAAAAACCTAGTGTTTCTTACTGTTTGCTTTTGTTCCTCATACATGGGCTAAAATGAAGCTGTAGTGCTTTTTCCTGTTTTTTGTTTGACTGCTGTGAGAAATAATAGAGTTTTTGTGCTGTGTCTCATTAGAAAGACATTGGGAGTAGGCTTATGCCAGCATTCAACACACCATCCAAGATACCATACTCAGATGTAAACATTGGCCGTGGCACTGCACACCCACCTCGCTGGACATCTGACAGCACCGTGGCAGAGGTGACCAGTATTCAGCTAGAGTTTAGGGAGCTCTCTCGTCTCACCGGAGATGAGAAATTCCAGGTATAGGAGAAACAGTTGTCATCTTCTCCTCTCTCCACTACTGCCTCTCGGTTTTCTCCCCATTATTGGTGAAGCTTACTTACATTGCCTGTGCTCTTTTCTCCTTCCATTCTTCTAACAAAAATCAGAAATGTCTCACAGTGGCAGCTGGAGCAGACTTCACTGCATTGATGGAGGAAAATGCCATTGTATTGCTATGAACTTCCTGCCAAAAATCATCTCTAATACATCTTATCTGGAGCAATTTTATGCCTAATCGTTCTATACATATCACTATTTCTGTGTAGTCGCACTACATTTCAGTTTACCAGTGAATTCCTGGTTCTACCACCTGGTTAGTGATTTATTGCAGGAGTGGGTGGGTGAGGTTCTGTGAACTGCATTGTGCAGAAGGTTAGACTAGAAGATTATCATATTAGTCCCTTCTGACCGTAGTCTGTCAATTCTTATAATCCCTCAATTAAAGCAAGCTAAATGACATATCCAAAGGGAAGTGGGGGGGAGTCCATCCAATCATTTCTTAAAAGTAAATACAGCAAAGCTATTTGTAGAAGTGAAAGTTGCTCCTTTCATCAGAAGGAATGTACAAGAAAAATCTTTTGTTTTGATGTGCTTGTGGTACTTTTGTGTTGTCTGAGACAAGATTGTCTAACTTTTTTTTTTAAAACACCAGGGGAGCTGTCCTCTTCTTAGTATTTAAATTCTGTAAGAGGTGCTTTGGTATGCCTACATTAATGTTAGTGCGGGAAGTGCTTCATATTCCCTGCAGGGAGTTTATTGAGTGACTCATATTTCAGTTATGAGCATGGTGTAAAGGGTGTATCTGGGAGAAAATAAGCCAAAGTGGGAGCTGCATTCTTTTTGTTTGGAGGTGACTTTGTATATTACCCCAAGTCAATTTATACATTTGCAATATGGCAGAAATTGCAGATTCCACAAGAGTAAGCTTCCACCACAGTTTTGATTTTAATGGGCTTTCTTTGCACAGTTCTCACTTGCATTAACATTCAATTCTTGTAAAATGTAAAAGGCTAAAGTGAGTGGACTTGATTTCTGCAGCAGTTGTCTTCTCTTTTAGTCTGCTGAGTTTTATATTGCACCAGTCACTTTTTTTGAGATGAATGTAATGTAGTTGAAGCAAAATGTGTGGTTATTTAAAAAAAAAAATAGTAGACATAACAGAATATTTGAGTATTTATGATGTTCCAGTAGTTTTTCTTAAACAGAGGTCTACTCTGACTTTTCCAAATGACCACTTTTAATAAGGTCCATTATTACTTTTCCACAATTTTCCATGTCCTGTCCGCCACTCAGATGTAATTAAAGATCATCTCATGATTCAAGTAGGGCCTTTGTTATAACCTTATTTACTGGAATTAGCTGTACATTACATATGTGCAGTGATCCTTAGCTCTACTTGTATCATGAAAATCTCAGTTAAAAAAAAAGTTCCCATCATGGTCAACTGGATTTGAGCTCCAGTATTATCAAGAACTATTTCTGAGCTTCACTTATCTTGTTCAGAACAGACACTGTTGGAGCTGTTGCAGGCCACCTAACCTTGTATTAGTGTTAACCTAATGGTTTGTCAGGTGGCATTTGAATCTCACTACAGAGACTTACACCATCGAGTCTAGATTGAGAAAGTTGTGTTGTTGAAAAGAAAAACTGATAAAAATGTTTCTCTCCCCTCCTTAGATTTACTCTAGTTTCTTTGAAGCAACTGTATTTGGAAAGAGAAAATCCTACATCTGCTGATTGCTTTTGTCCTTTTAATAACATTAAGCTACATAGTTGCATTGTCTCATTCAGTGCATGTCTTATCAACTATTTTTCTGTAGAAAGCAGTAGATACGGTGATGAAGCATGTGCATTCCCTCTCAGGGAAGAATGATGGACTGGTGCCAATGTTCATAAACACCAACAGTGGGCAGTTTACTCACCTGGGAGTCTATACTCTTGGAGCCAGAGCTGACAGCTACTATGAGTATTTACTCAAGCAATGGATCCAGGGTGGAAAAAAAGAAAATGAGTAAGTTTTTCCACTTCCTGTATCAGTTTAAGAACTATAAGACTTGCTACCCTAGTTGGGAGTTTAGAGGGAAGAGTATCTTATGCAGACTGTGATGTGAGTAGTTTGGGAGAGAGAAGAAACGAGTTATGTCAGCAGAGCAAATGCACAACAATGTGGGAGAGACACAGCAGCACCTCAGGGAGCAAAGCACACTGGTGTGTGACTATTGCTTGTTCAAAAAAGAATTTATTAATTTGTTTTGGGTGAATCACACATGTCAACTGAGAGTCTGTTTTTCTATACTGCAAATATTTGTTGTATAAAGAAATAATCTTTTGGCTTGTGGATTGCTCTAAGAGGTGTGTAAACATTTAGCATATCTGGTATGTCAGTTTCTTGTAACACTGGCTATAACGGTGCCATGTGAAAACTGTTCTCACTTTCAGATGTAAATAAGAATCAGGCAGCATTATCTCCCATAAATGCAAATTAGTCTGTTTCTCTTAAAGATTGGCTGAACAAGAAGTAGAACAAGTGAGCACTTTGTATTTTGGGCTGTAGTTGAATCTATATATTTGAAAATGTAGAAAAACATCAAAAATACCATAATAAAATTAAGTTGGTATTCTGTTGTTTTTTTAAGTGTGATTAAAATTGTGATGAATCATGACTAATTTTTTGATCTTGTTCATTTATTTTGCATTAATTGCTTGAGTTAACTGTGATTAATTGACAATCCTAATATTAAAGTGCTTTTCTCCTAAGTATACTTGAAAGAAGCCCAGGTTGATTAGCTGTACACCAGATATATGCTAGATGCACTCTGTACAAGCATGAATACTTGGATTTTTCCTAATGTTTTATATTCGACTAAATATCTTGAGTAGTGCCGATTGAAATCAAATTTCAAATTTCTACCCTTCAAGAAGTGCGGCCTTTTGAGATGCAGGTACTGTATCGAACGTATGGTTAGATAAATCTACTTTTAAATGTGTATATTGAGGTCAACTAGGAATGATTTTAATTCACAGACTGTTGGAAGATTACATGAAAGCTGTAGAGGGGGTGAAAAAGCATCTGCTTCGGAGATCACAACCCAAGAAGTTGACTTTTGTAGGTGAACTTGCTCATGGCCATTTCAGTGCAAAGATGGTGAGTATTATATTTGTTTTTTTAATGGGTCTTATGAATACTGTTGCATTCCCACTGTGCTATGTGCAGTTTCACAGGGAAGCATATTGAGTGCCATAGTTAACAGTAGCCATTTGATCAAGTGTATATTCTGTGTGTGCGTGAACCAAGGGTTTTGAGTTGCTTTCTCAGCATTCATCATCCAAAACCTGAAAGATGAAAACTGGCAGGGACTCTTGCAATTTGCACATGCTGTGTGCATTTAGATTACACTATGGCTTTGTCTACAGTAACAGTGGCAAATTTGCCACTGTCAGATGGATTTACCTGGTTTGATTGAGTGGAAGTGAGGACCTATTCAGTTGATCCAGAATTCAGTTTAATAAAACGACCATCAAAAAAAGGAGTGGCGCTGCTTCGATGGGAGCTCATTTCCCATCAGCGCAGTGTAGCGGAGACATCACGCAGAAGAGGATTTGGGGAGTGAGTGTAAATTACGCGGCCTACTCTACATAGCTCCCCCTGCTGCCTGATTTGCTGGTGAGTGTAGTCTAGGTCTATGATAGCCTGCAGAGGGTGGTTGTTTTGTTTGGCCTTTCTGCCTGGTCTGTCTGCTCTGTGAGCAGTTACTGGCTTGGTTTTGAAAGAAAGCTGGGTTCGTGTCACTATGGTGACAGTTCTGAGTAGCTAGGTTACAGGTAACAGTCCCTCTGTGGACAGAGGCCTTTTCTTAAGTTTTTATTTGCTGATCTGAATCTCCCTGAGAGTTGCCACTTGTGCTTGTGGAGTAGTGAACACATTCAGTGCAATCATTAATACATGTTCCAGCATCTGGAACACGAAGGGGGTGAATATTACCCCACCTCCCCCACCCCCAGGGGCTTTTTCTATATAGATGATCTAATAGTTAGGACATGCGTGGAAATCAAGTGATTTGAAAGTTCCGTTATTGGCTGTGCCACAAATCTACTGTGTGACCTTAGGAAAACAACGCCATCTCTTATTTTCTGCCTTTCAAGTGGTCAGACTAGGTGATCACATCAGTCCTTTAAGGTCTGAGTCTATGAGGTGGAGAGTGTTTGATGCCAGAATTTACTGAGTGAAATTCTGGGCCCATGTTATACTGGAAGTCAGATTAGATTACTATATTTGACTCTTCTGGCTTTAAAATTTATAACGCTCGTTTTGAAAAATACTTTGACTGCTTTCTGAGCAAGACACCATATAAATGAAAGTGACAAATATTTGTAAGCAAGAAGTGTATTACTAATTTCCAAAGGGTAGCCATGTTAATCCAGTTCAGTAAAACAAACAAGGAGTCCTGTGGTACTTAAAGATTAACAAATTGATTTATTGCATGAGCTGTCATGAGAGAAAATCCTACTTTATTGTACACATTGAAGAAAGTAGGATTTTCTCCCATAAAAGCTCATGCAATGAATCAATTGGTTAGTTTTCAAGTGGCACAGGATTCCTTGTTCACTGTATTACTAATGTATGTGCAAATCTGTACCCTTAGCACTGCATGTATAATTACATTTAATTCAATCCCTGCTGGGAAGAGACTTCTACGGCTTGTAATTTATCGCCTTTGCAGGGTATGACTGGAATGTTGTCATGCCTGTCTAGTTGAAAAGGTCTTAATGCTGTTATTTCTGTCACTCTGCACTAGTATTACCACTAATATTGACCACTGCTTGTTGAATTGTGCAGAGCCTTTGAGAGCTTTGTTCAGAGGTTCTCTTTTTGTAGCATGGACTCATCCACTACGTGATCAGCAGGTTGTGATGGTGGTGGTGTGTGAGCATCCCTTTAGGATTATGGAATGGTAGACATGAATAAAACTCCACATTTAATCTAGATTTGTTATTCACTATCAATAGTGCATTAACCTTACTAGAAGGGACTGTCAATCTTACTGTAAACTGAATTTCCTTAGACATGAGTACTGAGAATTGTGCATGACCTAGGTTCCCAACTTGTTTGTACTGACTTTGTTGACTGTTCATGCAACAGTTCACAGTATTCTCCGAAAGGATAACTACCTGTGACACATTCCAAAGGGGCAGCCAAGTTAGTCTAGATCAGGAAAACCAGCAAAGAATGCTGTGGCACTTTTAAAGACTACCAAATTTATTTATCACATGAGCTTTCATGGGAGACAATCTCACTTCATCACATGCTTTGAAGATGGGGAATTTACAGAACAGGAGGAAAATAAATGCAGGGAAGTGTAAGTCATAGGATCAGGTCAGATTGGTACAGCAAATCAAAGCAGTAGTTTAGATTCAAACACTTGGGGGACAGCATATAGAGGGAAAAAAAATCCATAGCCCCTATTTAACCTTGAAGCAAGGGTGTTTAAATCTGCATATGAGTTCCAGTTCTCTAGTTTCTCTTTGAAGCATGCGACTCAGTTACTTGAGAGAGTTGCACAGTCCTTGCGGTGGTAGCTATCCTTCTTCTGTTCCTTAACCAAATAACTGAGTAATAAAGCTTTAGTGTGCGGAATTCATGAAGGGAAGATCCTTGTGACCATTTTGATGCTGCCTCTATGCAGGAATAAAATACAGCATTGCTCTGTGGAGTGTAGACTATGCAGAGGGGATGAGCCTGCTATGCGGGGGATATCGAGAGTGCCTGAGGAAGGTAGCAGGTGTTTCTTACACTAAAATGGATAGTAAGAAAAAGAATGATAAAAGTACTAGTAGTAGGAGAAGGTTCAACTTTACTTCATGCTCTTAAGATTATCATATCAATTATTGCTCAGAATAATCTACATTTAATCTTAAAATACTTGCCCAAAATCTGTTTACCCTTGGCTTCTGTGACTAGTTTCTACTTCGCTTTTTGCATTACTTCAGGCTCTGTTTCCAAATATCAGAGCTCATGACATCAGCTTGCTTTTCATAGTTTTTCATCTTAACCCTCATTCTTCTCTTCCATATCATTTTCTTTTGTCTACTTCTTGTGTTTGAATAGTTTAAGCTGTTTGGACCATTTAAAAGAACATCTGTAAAGCATCATGTAAAGTTAGGATGCTATACAAATATTAAAGGGAGGCTATCAACTTGACTTTTTTTCAAATAGACACTTTTCTGATAGAACCTCTTTGAACTGCTATGTCCTGAATTCTTTAAAAAACTAGTTTTACAAGGCTTTTTTTGTTCCCCTTTTGATTGACTTTAAAGGTCTGTCAATTAGTCAGGTTCCCCCTAGCCAACTGGCAACACTGGGAAACAAGGAAACAGGCTTTACACTGGTATGAAATGCACCAGGCTGGCAAATGGATCAAGTCGAGAATTCTTTTCCACTAGCTTCTTTTGGCTTTAGTAATATAAGGTGTTACAATTATCAGTAGTAGCTATAAAATCTTGTGACTTTGACAGTGTTTTGTTTTTTAATGGCACCAGCTTTGTAATCATGTTACATTTCTGCTTAACAAACAGTTGTGGACTTTGGGCATGCTATATCATTATTGTATTGCTACGAGGTTAGTCAGTCTTGTTTTAATACTTCTCACAGTGGGCTGTTCATCTGTTTTGCAGGATCATCTAGTTTGTTTCTTGCCTGGGACGCTGGCTCTTGGGGCTCACAATGGATTGACTGCTGATCACATGGAGCTGGCCAAAGCCCTCATAGAAACTTGTTACCAGATGTATGCTCAGGTAGAGACAGGCCTGAGCCCAGAGATCGTACACTTCAATCTCCACGCACAGAAGGACCACAAAGATGTGGAGATCAAGGTGAACGACTCTAGGAGTATCACTGCACTTTGATAACTGTGTATCTCTTGCTTTGGATAGTTCCATGCACATATCACAGTCTCTGTGAAAATGCCAGTAGAATGTCTGCACCTGGGGAAGGACGTTCTCTGTTTTGATGGGTAAACTTCCTCTCTCTCTGTCTGCCTACAAACACTCCCTAAGCTTTGCATTTTTGAATGATCCCTGTAACATTCATCAGCTGAGTTGGATATAGTTATCTGAGGCATGTGCGGGTGGGAGGGAAGAGACCTTGAAAAGTCAAATCCAGCCCTCAGTGCTAAGGCAGAGTCAAGTAAAAACTGACTGTCCCTCACAGTGCTTGTCCAACTTGTTCTTTAAAACCTTCAACAATGGGGATCCTACAACCTCCCTTGGAGGTCTATTTCAGAGTTTACCTAGCCTTACAGTTAAAAAGTTTCTCCTAATATCTAACCTAAATATCCCTGGCCACAGGCTAAGTCCATTATTTCTCGACCTACCTTAGTGGATGGGGAGAGCAATTGATCACAGTCCTTTTTATGACATCCCTTAATATATTTGGAGATACTCAGAAGGTTCCCCCTCAGTCACCTTTTCTTAGGACTAAACATGCCCATTTTGGTGCCCTGAACTGGACAGAGTACTCATGTGAGGCCTCAGCAATGCCAAACAAAGTATAAAACCTCCCATGTTGTACGTGCAACACTAACTTGCAGCTGCCTCATACTGTTGACTTGTATTCAGTTTGTGATCCACTGTAATGCCTTTTCAGCAGTACCGTCACCAAGCCAGTTATTCCTCCATTTTGTAGTAGTTCCAAAAGAAGCTACAAGGTACAATCAAACTAGTATTGCTCTCTGTCAATAGATCCAGTTCTCAAACTGAATCATGAACTTTACTTTTTTGCAGCCTGCAGATAGGCACAACCTGCTGCGACCTGAAACTGTGGAAAGCCTGTTCTATCTGTATAGATTTACTGGGGACAAGAAATATCAAGACTGGGGCTGGGAGATCTTGCAGAACTTCAATAAATATACACGGGTAAGGCCAGCCTACTGAGCAGTAATGATCTCACGGGCGTATCTAGGCAAAAGTGTTTACCATAAAGGGATTTCCCATGAAGCTGAAATTGCTCATATTCCAAAGATCATAAAATATCTATAGATAGAACAAAGCATTAAGACCTTGATGGAGTATTACAATATATACTATGCCTTGCAACCTATAATACATTTAGTCCTTGACACATTAAAGAAAATAACTTTACATCATATTGATAAAAGCTTTATACGAAGAAGATTATGATGAGGGAAGACTTTGTAAATAGCTGAAACGAGAGTCCTGTGGCACCTTAAAGACCAATGCATTTCTTTGGGCATCAGCTTTTGTGGGCTTCAACCCACTTCGTCAGATGATGCAGTGACCAAATGGGTTGGAGCCCACAAAAGCTTGTGCCCAAAGAAATGTGTTGGTCTTTAAGGTTCCACAGGGCTTTTGTTGTTCTTGCTGTACACCAACTAATATGGCCACCCCTCAGATCAAGTTTAAAAGGGCCTGGAGCTCTCTAGAGCAGCACAATATACAATACCTTCACGGTAACTCGCTGACTCCAGAATGACAATTGCTTTAACTACCAAGATACATTGTTTAGATACGTTGTCTGTACCTGTGTATCCATTGTTCGTTAAACAATTAGATTGTGTAACTGAGCTATGATATTGATGCCAGAATATGTTTCACAAATGGGATGTCACTCCCATAACTTTTACCTTTTAACAAAGATCATTTGAAAAATGAAACTTGAGTCCAGCAGAATTTCACTGATCTTTCCTGGAAGCCAAGCAGTTTCTGTTGCAGTCCTGTCAGATCTCATAAGCTCGATGAGATCTGGCTGGATTGGTACAGGACAGTACCTATAGTTGTGTGGAAGATTTCGAAGGAAAGGACAGAATGCTGCAGAAATAGTGTTAATGGTTCTTCCCTTTTTGTATTGTACTGAGCTAATGCTCCAGCATAACCTTAGAGGAGCACTGTGTTTCTAGAAGGATCACTTGGATGGATGAGCTGTAAAACTGTGATCCAAACCCCTTATGGCCATTGCATTTTTCATTATTATTTCTCAGTCCTGCTGTCCTGACCAATTCCAAACTGGCAATTAGTCTTCTGCAGTTTCTGAATATTATCCTCTTCACTGTCTCTGTAGCATTGCTGTCTGCTTTTAAACATGCAACATTTTATAGTGGTGGGGCTTCATTTTGTTGCATGTAGTCTGTGTAACTGTTTCTTTGTAAAGTGCTTTGGAATCCTTCAGAATGGAAGTGGTCCATGTATGTGCAAAACACTATTCCAAAGCTGTTCTTGCTTTTCCAGTGCTTATTTTCATCCTTTTAAATAAAATGAGAGTTAGCAGGTAACAGACTTTTTGACTTACAAAAAAATACACAATTGTTGTGTGTCTTTTGTGCAGGTTCCTTCGGGTGGCTATACGTCAATCAGTAACGTCCAGAATCCCAGTAACCCAGAGCCAAGAGATAAAATGGAAAGCTTCTTTCTCGGGGAAACACTCAAGTATATGTTTTTGCTGTTTTCGGATGACGTAGACCTAATCAACCTTGACAAATATGTATTTAACACAGAAGCTCATCCCCTTCCCATATGGGGTCCGGCATAGAAGAACCATGTGCATCTTCTGTGGGAGGTTACTTTGAGTCACTTTACCTTTCAGGGATTGAACTGGGATAGAAGAATGCTATATTTACACTTTCTTGGTTTTTAAAAAATTTGGAAAAGCATCTCTGATTTAGAGAAATCAGTCAGTCTTAAATCTAACTCTGTGCTTTAGCTCGGGGAGTCTGGATGTGATGTAACCAAGGTTGGAAGAGCAATTCCAATGTGGATCCTGATGTTAATAGAACTCTGGGGAACCCGTTCTTCATTCATGCCCTTCTTGGTAGATTTTGGTTGATCTTAGATGGCAGCAAGTTGTCTTACAGCACAGAGAGAAGGATTTATTGAAAAGCTTGACTCAAGCTTATTCTGTTGGGTGAACCTGTGATATCTCCATAGGGTATGTGGAGTGAACAGTGAACTGTACTATTATCCCAGTAAAAATAGGGATGTCAGCAGTGTTGCTGACACCCCAATCTCATTCCAAACCAACAAGCTGAGCAGCATTATGTTTGAAGAGAGACATTATGTTATGAAAGCACCTGCAGTACAGTATCTGAATTTTATTGAGCACTTTGAACTATGTCTGATAGCTGTGGCTAAAATGAATAGTGGAAAATTGTATACAGAGTTTGCTGCTGGTTTGGCTCAAAGTGGTATACAATTTTCTAGATGTATTGCAGGGTTTTTTTTTATTATTTGCAGGAATGCAGGAGACAATGTGAAAAGCAAACAATATACACACGTTTATATATGTCTGCATCAGTTAGACTCAGGTATTCTGACTGAAAGCTGCTTTGAGAGGTTGAGCTACGGAAAAGCTGATGAGCACATTAGGCATAATTCAAACTCAACCTCCTTTCTCAGAGCTTTTATTTTAAAATGTTACATTGGATCAGTCAGACTTATTCTTGTTCCGAGTAATTACTACTCTTCGTCTTACACAGATTAATAAGGAAAGGTTTTCCCTTTTTTTTTTTTTTTGGAAGTACCTGTGAGGGAAAGTGTTGTGTTCATTTGTAGATTTAAATGCAGATGGTCTAGAAGTCTTACATACGTGGATTCAGAATGACATCCTACTGAAAAGGCATTCTTCCCTCTCACTAATAATACCAGTAGACTGGGTGCTTCAAGGCGAAAATAGACTTGGTGTTCCTGTGTAAAAGTATCTTCTGGGAGCCCAGGGGCATTGTGTTTTTATTTGTGGAAATGAGCTTTGGTACATGAATTTGGAAAGTAAACATCTAAAATACTTTTTCCTTTTGGTTGTGTAGTTAACATGTACAGTCTTGTGCACCCAAATAGGTTGTAGGAGAAAAGTGCTAATTGACTTACTTTAGGCTCTCTTCTCCTGTTGTAGTTTCTATTTCCGCAGGTCTCATTAATGAGACCCAGGTACGTGTGTAGTGGAGTAAGGCACAATCCACTCTAAATCTGGAGCTGAGAAGTAGTGGTACCATAAAGTTGATTCATAGCAATTCACTTTCAATTATACTTGTAGATTTAACAGTAAATGTAACCTTTTGTTTTGTGATGTAACCAGTGTCTTTATAACATCTCTTATGCAGATTTGGGTTTGGAGGAGAAGGACCTTACTATTTGGACCACTTTTTAAATTTTTAGTCTGCACTTATTCCTTGTACTGATGATGGCTCCTAGAAATGAAGGAAAAAATTACTTCTAATTATATATATATATATGTATAATATATAAAATATAAATTCTTTTTTTAAAGTTCCTTGATGCTGGGAGTTGGGGATTTGCTGATATGGCAAGCTAATGCAGAATGAGGTGATCCACAAATTCAATAATCTTGGAATTCACCAGGTTTTCCCCTTAAGTGCACATTGGAATTCAGAAGCCATACCTTAAAGCTGAACAGTTGTGGGTTTTTTGCTTGATTTGACACAACGGGAGAAAAGAAAAGTGCTAGTGAAAGCATTTATTTCCTTATCCCAAAGAAACTATAAAACAAGGCTGACTTTTAAAAATGAAATACCTTAAATGGATGTTCTGATTCCTAAACACCATCTTTGTGGAATAAACATTTGTTACCTTAGACTCTGGCTGCAGCTAGTTGAAGGGTGAAAAATAGAAAGAAATGTGTCATGTAACTTAGCTTTTCCCTCTCTTAGTAGGGAATGCCAGTCCTTTACTCTTGCCTTTTGATACATTTCCTTGAACCACAGCTAATGTTGAGGCCCCAAGTGCTAATTTTTTACATGGTTCATAAGAATTTGAGTGTGATGGTTGTATTTAAGGGTGCTTAAAGTTAATTTTCAGCAGGTGAAAAAACACCATAGTGCAGAGCATATGCAAGCTTCTGTGTATCACTTTTAAGGTCATAAAGCGCAGTTGCATTCTTGGAAACATTTGACTCTGCAGAAATAACATTATGGGTTTCTGTGGGTGTTACGTTGCAGTTCCTTCCATAGCACAGGAGCTCAGCATATAAATAGAAGGACATGGGATAAATTTCACTCTGTGTGAATCAAGTAGAGATGGGAGTAAACATTTATCTCCCAATCCCAAATCCTAAATGTCTATTCCAAACAAGGCTATTTGATTCCCCCCTGGTTTCATTCCATCATAAGAAACAAACTTACCTAGCTGGTTGCTTTTGTCAGATCTTACCTTTTTTGTTCATGTTTTAATATTAGTCAACATTCTGCTCAGCACAGAACAGAAACCAAATGTCCATTTGAAAATATCATATATTATCCTGAAAACATGTAGGGCCTAAAGAGTCTGACTGGTGATTGGATTTGCTCCCCTTTCTGACTGCTGAGGAGGAAGCTTTAATTGCTTATGTCATTACCTGTTTTGGTCTCTCCTCAAAGGCACTTCCTTCCCTCTGGCACATCTTTCTTTCCCTGTATGCTAGGCTTAGAGCTTATACTTGTTTGAAAAGTTTCCCTTCAGGTGTTTTCATGGTCCTCTGAACCAAAGCCTTAAGCGCAGTGACTATAATTCATCTACTTGGCATTTCCGTTTACTGAATTACTTTCCATGTTCAAATAATGGGTGTTGTGGAAAGAACATCATGTAGTCCAGTGACAATCCAACCCCTTTTACTGTGAGCTGCCTTGGTTACTTTCCAAGAGTTTGAGTGCCTAATTCTCCCAAAACAAAACAAAGTGCACGTGATCATACTATCATTTGTATGTGTCACTGCCACCCTGAGGAGTAAATATTGCTTGGTTTGTTGCATATGGTCACAGCCACAGTCATGAATATTGTACTCTTACTGGGGGAGGGGAGTGACTAGTAGTGAGGTCTCATTTAGATAGCACTGAATTTAAACCAGGCCTTGGCAAAATATCTCAGTTAGTTCAAAGTAGGTTTGAAAGCTGGGTATAGGGCAGAAGTGAAATCTCTAGTCTAATATTTTAGAAACCCAACCCCACTACCACACTTGAGGACTGTGATTTCAACCAAGGTGCTGTGCCTGGAATCTCTTCAGCCTCCTCCATATTTTATGTGGGCCTGTTATGACTGAGATTAAATCTGATGGCCCACTCAGCTACTGAGAGAGGGAGGGGGCGAGGTTCTGCTACTCTAGCCATTTCCAGGTTCTTCACCTATGACGTGCTGCCATGAACATCTTCAAGAAGCAGCCTGCACGTGAAAGGAGAACAAGTTTCATTGTGGCTCTCGGTATTCTGAACAGGAGCAGTAAAACTGATGAGTCTGGTTGCTGCTTATTAGTCTCATAGCTGCAGAACCAAGGGACCTGTGGCCTCAAAGAAATCCTGCATTTCTTCACTGTTAAAGGTTATTGGCACAGTGTGAAGGACTACGAACTTCTTTTTAAAATGAAATCTCAAGTGCTTGTGTGTGGATTTTTCAAGCTCTGTGTTAAGCTATTGTGTTGCCGGAGGCAGCATTTCTTGCTGTTACCCTTTGTATATTGCACGTGATGAGTTAGTGGAATGAGCTGTTTCTTACCAAAGCCACTGCTGAAGGTCTTAATCCACTATGCTGGGCTGAAGAGGTGGGAGGAGCTGTTTGCTCCTTTTACCAGGTGGCCAGTTCAGGCCCTCGAACTCTGAGTCTCACTGTGTATCTAACTCACCTCACACTAAATCATTGAAAAAATCTTACTAGTGACTTCACCAGTGTTGTGCCCATTTACACTTCAGCTCCTTTTTAAGCCACTTTCAGGCACTATCCCCTAAAAGAACACATTGAATCTACAGAATGGCTTACCTGGGTAAGTTTCATATTTTAGAATTTTCCACACAGGTGCAAGGTTAAGAAGAGCCCTTCCCTCTTCTTGAAGTGGAAAGCAGGAAGTCACACACAGAGCAGGGAGCAGGCCGGGGGCTGTCTGGCCAAAGATTGTGGTTTGGAGAGTACTTTCTAGGGGGCTTGCACCTAGCTTAGTCGCTTTGTTAATGCATCATGTAGCACAGACAGATTCTTGTCACTGGCCTACTTTGTGGTTCCTGCTTTTTCAAGAGCTGGGATGCTCAAAAGGCACTGTAATCAAGAAACCTGTAGCACAGCAAGGGTAAAAGGTTGCCAAGAGAGACAGCTACCTGGCCATGGCTTATTGTGGAAGCTAGGGGTGCGGGGGGATTAACCTTACTCCTGTCTGGTGTTGCCTCTCTACCTCTGAGACACATCCAGCATCTGCTACTGTGAACCCTGCTGATTGCCATGTGCCTGCCAGTCTGAGGTGTGGGCAGAGACATTCTAGCATATAGGACGGTGGGTGAGGCTCGCATCTGGGAGAACTTTGGTATGATCAGGGAGGATGCTAGCTTCCTGCCAGACTAACGTTCTCCTGCTTCACCGGGTTAGGCCATACTGTTTGTGGACAAGAAAGGCTAAGTTATAATGAGAACAAGTTGTATCATTAAGAAAGCATTCTCTGATTGATCAAATAGGTCTTCCCTATATAGCTCTCCTTGACTCTTGCAGTACGTTAGAGATGTCAGAATCCCAACTCATCTTACTTTTAAGATGGATTCAGAGTAAGGGGCAAGGTTTAAGGTATTTTTGAAATTGTAATGCTTCAGCTTTAACCTGTATAAATCTACTGAAAATCCCTTGCTCTTTGTGGGTAAACTCACAGTGCCTGGATGGTGTGCTTTGAATCATGTGGAAAAGCATCTAGGAGTGGCTTTACTATGTAATGAACCACACGTGAGACATGATGGGAACAGAGATTCACCAGTGTAAGTATTAACCAACTCTGAGTGTTGTGTTTGAGCAAATGGTAACAAGTTGAATAGGCACTTTGCCCACCTAAGTAATATGAGCACGAGTTGATCTCTTAATGGAGGCTTTTGAAATGCTTCCCCCCACTCCCCCCCCGTGCAATCATTGTAAGGTGATACGTTTTCCTTTAAAGCATATCATTAAGTACTAAGATGTAATATTTTTGCTGGTATTTATTGGTACACAGTATTTGCAGTAGGTAGAGTCCACTTGTTAATGTGCAACAATGAATTTACTTCACCTCAGAGGGTGAGAGAAATCTTTTTGTATCCTCTTTGATTATCCTCAAAACCCAGCTCCTGGAATTCTATCACATGTCAATAAACTTGTAATTTATTTTAAAACGCTGTAGGTGTCATAATTAGAAATCCAATTTATTACTAACGGTGCTGTTCCTGTACAATAGCTGTCAACACTGGGATTATTTTAGACAAGGCACTTGCTTACCAAACTTCAGTCTCTGCTGCACAGATTTTTAAACATTTCAGAACAGTGAACATAATCTTTCTGGATAAACTGGTCTTCAGCTGAGTGCTACAATTTACTGATCATTACAACTAGTAACGTTTGCTCTACTTCATGAATCACTGTAGAGAGCCTTCTCTTAAGCACTTCTTTGAAGACCAATTATTTCTAGTTGAACGTAAGCTAGACGTATCCTATGGTTTTGTGTAACGGGGAGATTGCGGGCTGTAATTAATCATACCTAACTCATGGCCCCATTCTTTCCTTCCTCTCCATATTAATGAAATGTGACCCACTTCCTGAGGAGTGGTCTACCTCTCCCACTTGCAGACAAGCTTTTGTTCTCCCTTTTCCCCTTGTTACAGTTGCATCTTTGACACAATTCAGGTCAGCATGTGGGTGGTAGGAAGTGCTGTTTGCCTTCAGACAGTGGATCTGGCCTACTTGTTTTCTTTTGACAGATTTGACTGACTCTCAGAACACTTTACACAAGTGAATTTTCATCACCTCAGTTAAGCCTCTTTAATGGACATTTTTTTTTTGTCAGATAGTCCCTATAAACTTCCATGGCTGCCACCCTCATGCTTCCTGGCATGAACACAACAGCACAGCATTGCTGCTACTGGTTAGATGGATATCTTCCTGGTGATATACCCGCAGTCATCTTCTCAGTCCTTGCAGACTTCACCCAGTTATGGATAATCCTTGCTTCTAGCTTGCGTGCCTCCATGACAGATGGAGGGTCGGCTGGATTATATCCTCTGTGGGGAATGCGAAGCAATACATGATAGTGAGTTAATCATATCCCACCCTGAGCATACAGTTACTCAGAGGCCATACCAGCCATGCTCAAGAGTCACACTGGGATTTCATTTGTAAATAGTCTAGCTACCAAGGGTCTAGTTTTCTTACATAAAACATCTGTCATGGGAGGGTTTCCCCTGTTGTGTCTGAGATAGCTCCAGCAACAAGGAAGGTTATATACATACTGTCTGCTCCCCATACTACTGGGCAGCTTTATACCATTCTAGTCGCATGCTAGCCTGAGAAATAAGTTACAGTACAAACCAGCGGCATAGTGGGGAGGCAACCAGTATGTCTGCAGGTAAGGGCGCAGTGGGGTCTCCCTGCATTTGGGTAGCGCAGGATGGAAGGTCCACGCCTGCCCTGTGTACTCGGTACTCGGGGCTGTCCAGCGTCTAAGGACCCTGTGCGCAGCATATAGGCTGTGAAGGGTTATTACGGTGGAGTGGGAGAGCACTTTGCTGTAAAGAAGCTCATGCTGAGAATAGCTTGGCACAAGCTGTGCTCAGGGTCCCTCAGTGGTGAGGCCAGGTGGACTAAGAACCAAATACCATGTCCATCCTCCATGAAAGGCTGAGTTAAGGAAGGAGAAAAACCTTCCACAGCAGGGCATCAGCAGCTTAGCACGCACAATGCTTGCAAGGCTGTTTTCGTTGCTTAGAGCAATAGGCTCACCCAACCCCAGGGAGGCAGTGATCGAAGGCTTATGGTTACAGTGGTTACAGGATACGTACCGGAGATCCAGATGATGAGCACCTCCCTTAATGGTTATTGCAATTAGTGAGGCACTTAGGTTACTTTTTATCTGGAACAATAAGATGTGCAAGTCAACCTCCTCATACCAGACAAGTGTGTTGAATAAGAGACAGCCAGGCAGGACTGAAGAACAGGATGATGACCTAGTCATTAGCAGGGCAGATAGTGGTATACCAGGATCATCAGAGGCCCCTGTTTTCCTCCCATTTCCAGTAAGTAAAAGGTGTTTTCTCGAGTGAAATTGGTATTTCCTCCATGACACATGAAAATTAACTTTTGGGTCTGGGCAGAGAGGGTGTTACAACTGTAGTTCAGAAGTAGGAAGAAGCTGGCTTTCCAATGGCAGGTGGGGCGACCAGAACTGGAGGGAGAGTGGCCTTAGTTCTATTTTGCCAAGTTCTGGAGGAGTCTACGCTAGTGCAGAGAGCTGTTACAGCTGTCTGCAATGAAGGGGTCTTAGGATACTGGCTCTGCTGCAGCTCAAATTCCCTCTTCAGCAGAAAAAAGCAGCCTCCCTGACAGATTTACCCCTTGCCACAAGCGTTCTGGGGCTGCCAAATAGTTTAGCAGAACAGAAATCCCTACAGAACAGGATACGGATGAGTCCCTGCGGCCTATACCATAGTGGTTAGGCATTTACATGAAGCAACAGAAGGCAGTCTGTTAATGCTGCATGGAAAGGATTACATGAGCCCTCTGAACTGGTGTAGCTCACGTCCCTGCTCAGCCCCTAGAGAGGCGGACACTTACCCCACCGCCTGCCCATGGATCCAAATCTCCATTTGAAAATATGATGTTGCTTGTAGCTTTCAGGTCTGAAAGTCACACACATAACATTTCAGAGGCCTCTTCACTTTCCTGTCTATTTATCAAAACCCATTTAGCTGCTTCAGAGTGTGCAAGTAACAGTGGAAAATTTAAAAAGTTCTTGGCAGATATTTGGGTTTTCCACTTCTTTGTAAGTGAAGAACAGCACAGGCTGATTACACAGGGCCAGGCTTCTCCTGGACTCTGCCATCTCCTCCCCTCTAACTTAACGTGTGCACGCTGACACAATGCTCGGTGGGGGAGGTGAAAAGGAAACTGTGTTAGGAAAAGATTGCTGCCAGTCCTGTCCAGCTTCACCCCAGGTATGAGTTGCCTCCACGCTTTGCTGGTGCCTGTCTGCTGTGTTGCAGGAATCAACAGGGAGGGAGGAGGAAAAGTCAAGTGAGGAGCTGGGGAAAAGTCAGCAAGATGTCAGAGCTGGGAGAGGGGGCTGGTGGCAGGAGAGGCCAGGATACCGTTATGGCCACAGAGGGGAGCTGCAGTGGGGGAGCCGTAAGGAAAGGGGAGGAGAAGAGGAAGAAGTAGAGACTAGTTACTCAGCAGCAGTCCCTAAGTAAGAGGACACTTGTGCCTATGATCATGTGTGTACATTCATTGTAGCCAAGCAACTCCATCGCCATCATGCTGTCCAGGTATCCGGACCAGAAGGCAGGCACCATGGCGGGGAATACAACGATGATGCAAAGGAATGAGCAGCAGCGTGCCTCTTACCGCTGCCCCAAAACACTGTCTGTAACCAGTCCCTTCGCGGCTGCACACGCCATTTGTTGAAGCAGTACTGCTCTCTCATAGCCTCAGGGAACGGGATTTCAGGGAACATGTCGGTAATGTTGTTGCTGCTGAAGAGTAAGTTGATCTCGGTACAAGCCTGTGACAGAGAAGGGAACTGTCAAGGTGGAAGAGGGCAGGGGGATCAGGTTTAAAGTCCACTGATTCCTCCAAGCAGCCTACCTGATAGTCCCAGGCCTTGGCATCTGGGCCGATGCCACAGCCAGTTGGATCGGAACATTTTTTGTACTGTCGGTAGATGTCGTAACATGGCACCGTCCCGGTAGAGTTGTAGAACACTCCTGTCAAGAAGAAAGATGGAATTAAGCCCAGGGTATTGCTAGCTCACCCATATGTAAGAGCCCAGCCGGAACAGGGAGGTAAGACACAAACACGGGGTAGAGATCTAAAAGAATTCTTAGCCACTCAGTAGTAAAGGTTACAGATCTCCACCTGCCTAATCATTCAACAAAACCAGATCTTTGCTGGCCGTGGGACCATCTTCTACTTTGTTACACTTGGCATCTGCAACAGACCCACTGAGTCTTTTGGCCTCTGGCTCCCCCGTCTCATTCCAAATCTCGACAGAAAACCTCTGTGTGTGTGTCTCAGACTGGTGGACACGGGGATAATTTTGTCAGCGTGACTATACAACTGTTGCTGAATTCTCAAACCGCAGAGTAAGTAGCTGCCCATCCCCCTGGGGGAATGGACTGCAACTCCAAGACAGCAACTTTAGGGAATCAGCCAATGCCAGCCCATCAAAAAGAATTTTCTTTGATCACTGATCGTAAAAGGGAGGAAAACAAGCCCAGACATGCCCCGATGGAAACAAGTACCTGGCCAACACAAACCAATCAGGCATAATGAGAGAGCTGGAGGAGACTGGATGCCTTTGTGTGGATGAATAATTGCTAAATAGTCCTTCCTTCTCTTCTGTTTGCTGCCTGCCACTCAAGTAACCTGCTCATTGAGTGGCCCAAAAGGAAAATACTGCAGACAAAGATAATACTAGCCCATGGCTCATTTGCCTCCGCAGGGTACACAGCGCTTGCTGCTCTGGCTGAGTATCAGATGGGGTCCTGGACAGGCTGACAGACACAGCTCTCCAAAGAAGTGAGATTCAACGCTCCTCTGGAAACCCTAGATGGGAGGACACAGTCACTCCTTGTAGACCACTGCCGAGTCCTGCACCTCTTCTGGTCACAAGGCGGCTTTCAGAGGGATGTCACTCAACACTCAGAGCCGGTCTCTCACATCAGACACGTACCTGGCTAAACTCCTGGAAGGAGCATGCCGCCTCCGCTCACAGCACGCGCTGTGCGACGTAACGCTGGAGGCCGATGGGATTCGCTTCCCAGCCCACAAGATCATTTTGGCTTCAGCAAGTAACTACTGCAAGATCCTGTTTGTTGGGAACTCGGCGCATGCTGGGAGCCCTGATGCGAATGTCCAGCTCAAAGCCGTCAGTGCCAGTGGACTGAGGAACGTTCTCAACTTCATTTACTCCAACAAACTGGAACTCTCACTACAGAACATCGAAGAGACGTTCAAGGCGGCAGAAACCCTGCTCATTCGGGAAGTGATCAAACTGTGCTTTCAGTTTCTGGAGGATGGCTTGAATCACAAAAACTGCCTGGACACTCTCAACATTGTGAGGAGGCTTGGTCCAGAAGAGTTGAGACAGAAAGCCATGTGCTATGTAGGGCGGCACTGGAAACAGATCCTGACTGATCCTCAGCGTGTGAAGGAGCTGGACAGAGAGACCCTGTGTGAAATCTTAGACAAGACAGACCTGGAGGGATGCACTGAGCTGGAACTATTCAATGCTGTGGTAAGCTGGTTGCTGCATGACAGCACGAGGCTGAAAGGAGCAGCAGACATTTTAAGGCGAATCCGATTTCCTCTCATTCCTTTGCGGGATCTGCAGAGATACGTACAGGAAACACCCATCATGAAGACGGACTTGGAGTGCCACAGGTACCTCCAGGAGGCTCTGATCTACCACTCCCAGCTGTATGCTCAGCCAGCCTTGCAGACCCAACACACAAGCATCCGCTCCAGCTCCTCTGTGCTGCTCGTTCTTGGCGGCAGAACCACTGACAACCAAATCTGCAGAGACATGTGGGCTGGAGATGAGAGCTGCAGCACGTGGAGAAAGATAGGAGAGCTGTCCATGCCCGTCTACAACCATTCTGTTGCTGTGATCAATAACTTCCTCTTCATCATTGGGGGCCAGTCCAGATTTGATCCCGCGGGCAAACACCCTTTGAATGAGGTAAGGTGCAAAAGGTTAGAGTCAGGTGACAGAAGGGAAGAGTGATGGGGACTGGAGTTTTGTAGACCCAAAGGCCCAGATGAGCTAAAGCTGATTCACCCACTGGGTGTCAAAGTCGGGGTTCGGTGGCACTGAGCTTTCACAGCCCCCACTGAAACCAAGTGGGCGTCACAGGTGTTCAGTGTGATGAAGAAACCTCAGGCCACTTATTTAGAAACCCGAGTTTTCATTGAAAAGTGCAGGTCTTAAATGCCACGGAGACAAACAGTTCTTGGGAGCTCAGCAGAGAGAGTTTCATTTAAGAGTTGCCTGTTGAGAGAATGGTCTCCCTCCAGTTCACAGCACAGTTCAGGATGGCTGCAGAGAACAACCGTGTTGAATTATGAGTCGCGCTCTCAGGCCTGAGATAGGAATGGATTCAGCTCCTCAATGCTGGCCTAAGGTCATGGCGGGGCTGTTCTTACGGGGCACTGCCTATGGCTCTGTCCCATTTTAAATCCCTCTGATGATGCAACTCCTGCTGTGTCCTTTGGGAGACAACTTAATCCCAGTCCATCTCCATGTAGCACATTCCACTGCCTCAGATTGCCTCAACCTCATGTACGCGTACACCAGCCCCAAACCAGGCCAACCTCAAATACCTGAAGCGACACAACACTGGCCCACATCAGTCAGTCCTCACAGCCTTTGACCTCTATTGTCTGGTCCAGTCCCACTCAGATGGGATCATATTCACAACATCCTCCTGCCCAAGCATTGCTCTAGCAAGGGCGAGAGTTACTCTTTGGTGCTCCGTTTCTCTTGCCCATGAGTGCAGAGTACTCTCCCCACCCCAATACATGCTCCAGCTCCAATCCTTTCTCACTGTCTAGGAAGAAAGACACCATTGTTGGGGAGCGTTAGCCCAGGAAGGGCTGAACTCCCCACCTGCTAAACGTCACTTTGTGCTTAGAGCCTAACCTGGCTGCAGCCCAGAGTCTCTGGCAGGTTCTGCCCCCCGTGCACAGTTGACAGGGAGGCTGCGGGCAGCAAATCCCTGGGGTTGTTCTGTTCTTATCCCTGGCACGCACGCCTGTGTCGGCTCCACCTCGGAGACGGGCAGCTTCCGAGCACATTGGGAAATTGTGCTGGTCAGTTGGTGGCAAGAGGAGGGTGGGTGACAGCTGGGCTGCAGCTTTCAGCAGAGGCTGGTAACAGGAGGTGTGAATTCTCAGGCCAGCTGGATGCCTCCTTCTGACAGTCTTCTGCGACTGTCGACTGTCGCATGGGGGAAGTGGAGGCTCTCTAGGCAGCCTGGCAGCGTAGAGGGCCTGCTTGTACCAGGCTCTAACACTTGCCCTGTTTAAATAAGTGGCTCGAGGAACACACATGGCTTCTGCTGTGACTTTATTGCAGGGAAGCCGCACCATACTGATTTCACGAACTCAGATTTAGACGAACTCTGTAGCATTGAGGCCCCACATGCAGCCAAAGCAGTGCAAAGATCTGGAGCATGCTAGGTATTAGCCTTCTCAGCTGAAAAGGTGATGTTGAGGGCCTGTTTACACTGTGACCACATGACTGCAACGCATGTAGACATACCATGCTAATTCTCAGTGAACTAGCTTGTGTACCAGAGCCATGAAGCTGGGTACAGGCTCCAGCAGGGGGTAGCTGCCCATGTGTTCACCCAGAGGTCTGGGCAGGTTTGTATAATCCACGCTGAAGCTGCAGCTTTGCTGCTCCAGTCCTCAGGTGGCCCAGTTAAAGCTAGAGCAGATACAGCTACAGTCATACTCCGTGACTGAGCGCAGAACCGTTCTTACAGCCGTGCCCGCCACACCCCCAGGGCTAGCTAATGGCCTCTCTGTGACCACTGGTCCCTCTTGTCATTCTAGGTGTTCCGCTTTGACCCCCGAAACACCTCGTGGCTCCAAGTTTCCAGTATGCTGGACAGGAGAACACGCTTCCACGCGGATGTGCTGTCCGATCGCATCCTGGCTGTGGGCGGTGGGACGCTGCTGGGGAAGCTCACCAACACGATGGAAACATACGATCCTGCCCAGAACAAGTGGGAATGGGCAGCTCCCTTCCCAGTGCCTGTGGCTGATCATGCTGGCTCAACCCACAAGGGAATCCTCTACATTTCAGGTGACACCAGCTCTTGGCGCTCAGGGCATCCACCCGTAATTACTTTGCTTTTACTGGGAGTGTTACAGGTCAGTTGGGACTGGACCAGGCCAGTACTTAGATGAGAAACTGCCAAGTGAAATCCAGAGGGCTGGTGGTGAATCAATAATGGCGGTCCTTGTTCCGAACCAAAGCTACCTATTACATCAGATGGCATCATCTTACAAAGACAACTTATAGTAGGACCTTGGCCAGTTGCCTTCAAAGATCCCATTGCACTTTCAGCAGGAATTTTGAGCACAGTGCATTGGCCAAATTCCAGCTACTTCTCTTTAAGAAAGCAAGCTAAGATAAGATTTCCAAAGTACTGCGGCGGATTTAGCCAAATACATGACATGAATTTTAATGGAAGATGTGGGACTAACTCCCTTGCAGTGCTCTGGAATGCTGACCAAAGGAAATGAAGCACAAAAAGTAATTACACTGTAAGCTCTTCAGGGCACGGACCATCTCTTATGTTTCTGTACAGCACCAAGCACAATGAGGCCCTAACTGGAGACCTTTAGGTGCTATTACAACAGAGTTTATTAATCCCATAGTGCATGCCCACACTCCTGTTAAAAGAACAGTACTATGATTGCAAAGTAATGCACTTTACAGTTAGGAAATGTTAAAATTATGGCTGGCTAGGTGACCCTAATTCACACTCTTTATGAATTTTCATACATTCTTTATGTGATCACATACTATTTTTTCCAGAGGACCCCTCTGCCCAGTTTCAAGTCCTCTTCTTACTCCAAAGCATAGGGACACAAGAACTTTTTAAAGAAAAAAGTTGCTGGAATTTTTTAACATTGGGAAAACAATATGTTTTTTCCTAGCTTCTACCTGGGAAACAGCTAAACTGCTTTGGTGGAATTTAAAGAACTAAAAAATCAATCCAGCCTGAAGCAGAGCATCATGGCAAATTTCAGTTCAATCAGATAAAGGTTTGCACAGTTATAGGGAATTAAACAGAGTTTTACAAATGGGAAGTGTTGGGTAATTGCAGTAATGGGGGCAGTCTGACCAGCCCTTTCTCTAAGAAAACTACATAATGCAAGATACTCAACACATTAGGAACAACAAAACTTAAGGGTTCCTATGGCACTAGTTCACTGGGACATGTAAGATCACACACAGTCGTCACTAGTCCTTGTCTCATGTGCAAAGAAAGTGTGTTGTTATACTATGGCTTTTATGCCATTGCTTGTATCTTATAAAGATGATTTGATATTGTGGTAGGAACCTTTGCTTTGGACTTCCATAGATTTTAAGGCTAGAAATGCTCATCATCATGGTTGAGTCAGACTTCATTTTTATTTTTATTGTGCAATCAGAAAGTTGCATTAAATGTGTAATTAATTATCCTGGGGTATCCTTACAATGAAAAGTTCCAGGAGTGGCCATGTTACTTTAGTTCAGCGAAACAAACAAGGAGTCCAGTGGCACATTTAGAGACTAACAACTTTATTTATCGCATGAGCTTTCATGGGTAAAATCCCACTTCGTCAGATGCACTGAATGGAAAGGGTTATATAAATGCAAAGAAGGCCCAAGGTCAGTTCAGACTTTTTTCAGCAAACCAAGCAAGATGTTTTGTTCAAACAATGTGGAACAACAGATAAAGTGAGAAGGTTAAAAGGGGGGGGGAGTCACATTTTGTAATGAGGCCTGATTTTGCCCCTCCTTTAACCTTCCCTCCTTATCTGTTGTTCCACACTGTTTGAATCATTGCTGAAAAAATATGAACTGACCTTGTGACTTAACCTCATCTGCCTTTATACACTCCCTTCCACATTGTAGTTGCCATTTCATGCATCTGATGAAGTAGGATTCTACCCACAAAAGCTCATGCAATAAATAAGTTTGTTAGTCTTTAAATGGTTAGCAATTTCCTGTGTGATCTTGGACAAATTACTTAGCCACTCTGTGCCTCAGTTTTCCATTTATATGATAGGGACAAATGTGCTCCCCTACCTCAGAGTGTTGTGAGAACAGATGCATTAAAAGCACTGACTGCTGAGACACCATGATAATGTTCCTGTCTACCTGATAGGACATGCAGGGCTGGACGGGACCTCCTGGGTCACTGAATCCAGTCCCCTACGACTGTTGGCAGCCCGATCCCATATTCCCATTCACAGCACTAGCTCTTGCCCCCTTTGGGTTTTGTCCACAATGAAGCAGGCAAGTCTAGTCTAAGAGTTTAAAACGAAACGTGTGGTATCCAAGCAGACAGAGTGGGGCGGGGTGAGTGTACACACAACCTAGAAAAACCCTGAGTTAAGTATCAGCCAGATTGGACATCCGGGCCTGCCTTTCCTTTGTCCCAAAGACCGACTCTGTCTGCATTCCTCATTTCAGCATGCGTGAAGGGAGCTGCCCCGTCAAATACCACCCTGCTCCCTTGACGAGAGGAAGCTAGTCTATAGCAGCCCCGACACACCCACGTGCTGGGTGTCTTAGTGACAGGGAACGTCTAGTGAATAGGACCCAGCAGACTGCCTCAAATTCAACAATCAAAAGTTAAAAATTCAAAGAAGTGTCCATGGGTTTCTTTTTCAGTAGGCATTTTTGTGCATCTCTGCACGGCCTGGTGCCGAATGGAAGAAGACACCCCCAAGAAAGGCTGTTCCTGTTTTGGCTGGAAATAGCCCATGCATCACCATAAAATATGCAGGAAAAATACCTCTTTGTAGGAGACATTTTAACACTAGAGGGGTTTCATTTTAAAACCTCCAGACTTTTGGATGCTCAGCTGGCATGACACTCTGATAACTAGAGCCCTGCACAGATACAAGTATGTGGATCTGCATCCAAAAGAAACAGTCTGCAGTTGTCCGCATCATATTTGCAGATATAATGAGGGTATCAGTGGACTTGCAGGGCTTCCTATCCTCTCGGGAGAGAAAACCCCTCCTAACCATTGAGACAGAGCACTAATTTGGGCTTCAGGGTACAGCGCCTTGTACAGTGCGCATACATAGCTGGAACCTTTCCTTTCACCATGATTTATGCAGTGATGGCTGGCAAGGCCCCCTTAATGCCTGTTTGTAGAATATTGTGAATCTCAGACAAGAACAGATTTAATGGGGCAGATGGATAATATCTGTGCTTCTCTCCTCCAGGGGGCTTTTCTGCTGGCAAGACCTTGAAAGACACATACAGCTACCTCCCTCGCCTCCGGCGCTGGATTGCTAACCGTGCCATGACCTTTGCCCGCTGTGACCATGGAATGGCTGCAGTCAGAGACAAGATCTTCTGTATTGGAGGCAGGACTTTAAATGCTGTAAGTTGAGATTTCTTCTTGTAAATGGCCAGGTCGGCCCAGATGCAGACTTCGGACCTGTTGGTCCTACTGTATTACTCCAGTTTGATGACAGTTAAACATCATTCATTGCAGTCTGAGAGCGCACTGAGCAGTGGTAAACCAGGACTATAGGCCTGGACAAAGGTCTTGATCCTTAAAATGGTTTTCAGTAGTTGCTGTCCTGTTACCAGATCCTACTTATCACCAATATAAAGAATATTTAAAGCATCAGTAGAAATGCTTTAAAAACCAGGTTGTCATTCCTTTGCAGTCACCTCCTAATGGAGGAGTGAAACTGACTGGTTGCTTTTCCTCATGTAAGCTGCAAGACAGAAAGCAAGCAGAACAGAGAACACGAGGATGGCCCACTGGTTAGAGAGCTAACTTAGAATTTGAGATGCCTGGATTCATATCCCTGCTCTGTCACAAGACTTTCTGAGTGAACTTGGCCAAGTTGTTTAGGCCATGTCTACGTTCCAGAGTACACCTGGGGTGCTGCTAGGGTGTAGATGTTTCCTACATCAAGGAAAGGTGCCTTCCTATCCATATCAGAAAGGCAGTAACTGTGTTGATGGAAGAACTTTGTCACCTAGCTGTGTCAACAGTAGATGGTGGATCAACCTAATGCCATCACACAGGGTATGAATTTTTTTCACAGCCTAAGTGCTATAGCAAGCCCAATCTAATTTTTAAGTGTAACTGAGACCTTAATATCTGTGCCCCAGTCCCCATCTGTACAGTGGGGATAAGAGCACTGCCCTGTCTCCCAGGGCCATGTAAGTACCTGAGCCAGAACACTGTCAAGTAAATCAGGCATCTAATGCTTTTTCAGGTTTCCTCATTTCAGTGGGTTACCATAGGTCTGAGCCTTGCTTTTAGGATAAAATTTCCTGGGCAGTCTCTTTCAAAAAAAGACTCCCTGACTGCAGCCCCAACCTTGGAATGCTATGGTGGAAACTCCTGCATGAGGGAATAGGGCTCAATTTCTTACAAGCAACCCTGCTCTGGGCAATGCACCAGGCTGCAATGACAGCCTCAGGGGTGGAGTTCTCAAGTACTCTGCCTCCAGCTTCTGGCTCCACAGATGGAGCCTTACTGCACAGATTCACTTGATCTGTGCTATTACTGTCATCATTCGACTCTCAGTGGTGGGCGGTTTTTAAGACAGCCCTTAACCAGAGCCCTCTGGTTTTGTGCCTGCAGTTGTGGCCACTTGCACATCCCAGCATGGTGCCCTGAGCTACAGGTTCAGGCAGGTACCCAAAAATCTAAGTGGATAAAAATTGGTGCGTGCAAAAGTCCCAGGCCTTTGAAGATGATGATGGGCTAATGGAGATGGATCTCAGGAGGACACTTCCCCCTTCTCCCTCCAAGCTTCATCTTAGTTGCTATTCATGACACAACTCAACCATTCAGGTGTTCCTCCCTAGTCCCTTAAATCTAAAGGGGACAGACCAGAACGTAGGCTGATTCAGTTTCAGGTGCACTTGGTTTCCCCTGCACTCCCTTCTCCATTTTCCAGCGAAAAAACCAAGGAGAGTACTATGGCACCTTAAAGGCTAACAAATTTCTTCGGGCATAAGCTGCCGTGGGCTCCAACCCAATTTGTCAGATGCATCTTTAAGGCTATGTCTACCCTAGAGGGCTCAGTTCAGTCAACGTAAAGTTGACTTTATTAAGTCAACTTAGAGAGTCCCCATTTGTTTAAGTTGACCTTATAAAGCCAGCTTATTTGGTTCTCCTGCCTTAAGTAGACTTAAATGGGCAGATTTTGTTAAGTCAACTTAATTAAGTTGATTTAATCCTTGAAGTCGATCAACCTAAGCCTAAAGTGCCCCAGGACTCTCATTCTTTTTTTGCTGTACACAGACTAGCACGGCTATCCCTCTGGAAATTTTCCAGAGAGGAATGAACACTGTTTAGACCCGTTTTCTGCTAAGCTTCTGTGTTTCATTTGCATTTAGGAGGATGCCTTTAATTAGACTGCTACATTTCAACTATGAAGGAGGCACCTTGAGCCCCCTGGCAGGCAAATGGTTTAAGGACATAATTCACCTTAACCGCATGTGTCTTTAAGATATCTTTAAGATACTGGCTTCATTTACCAGTGGGGGATCCTTTCACTGAAAGAGTCCAGTGTTACAGTAGCAAATCCACCCAAGTTGTCACGTGGCAGATCAGTGTTGATCTGGTTCATTCCAGGCAAAGGAGTGGATTCAAGTGAACGAGACGGAACATTATTGTCCGGGGACTGACCAGTGGTCCACGCTAACCCTGTCCCCTTTTGACTGCTGCCAGTTCAGCATCACTGTGCTCCACTCCAGACTCTATATCACAGGAGGCGGGTCGCTGCGTCGCATGAGTAAAGATGATGGCGTGTTCATCTATGATCCTGAAGGGAGAATATGGAAGAAAGCTGGCTCCCTGCCTCATGCTTTGGTGGATCATGCTTCCTGCATGATGAAACTGTCCTGGGAGATGACAGCTGACCAGCAGGAAACAGGAGAGAAGAGCTCACCCAGGGGTGACAGCAGGAAGAGATCCACTCTCAGCTTGTTTATCACCAACAAATGAGTCTCACTCAACTTTTTAAAAGGGATCGTGAATGAGCTGCTCCATTAGAGCATGCAGCAAACACCCTTAGCCGTTTAACGGCTTTCCTCACTTTGTAGCCAAACACACAGCTTGTGTTTTAGGAGCAACACATTCTTGGTGTCACATCAGCATGTCCGCATTATAAACTGCTGAGGTGGCAATGCAAGCAGAATGAAAGAGGCGGCACGTCCCAGCCACATAGCACAGGGCTGGATACGGCTCTGCTTTTACAATAAAGAACACCTTCCCTTTCCAATCTCTGACACAAGCAAACATTATTTAAAATGAACAAGATGAAGTTTAGTTAATTTTTAAGAACTAGAGTGATTCTGAAGAAGTGTTTTACTCCAACATTTTATTAGAACTGTGAGTGCAATTTGCAAATGTCTCCTGGCAAGTCCCCTTAGGCAGGTAAGTTAGTTCGAGACACTTTCCACCCTCCCCACGAGCCCGATATAAACACAGAGATGCAGAGATTTTAAGGAGGAGCCCTTAAATCTCACTTCCTGCAGACACAGGCCAGAGAACCTCCCCCAGTGTCTGCTGAATGGAGCCTGTAACTTTCGCTTGAGCTGAAGTGGGGGGTAAAGTCTTCCAAAGGGCATAAGTAAGGGGGTACCTCAACTGAAGTGAAAGTCAATAGGATTGAAGCGCCAAATGCGTACACTGCAAAGAGAAGTCTGAGTGCAGTGTGGTAGGCCTGCCATGCTAGCTACTATCTGTGATAAGAACAGCAGCAGCAATGAGGATCTGGCAGCCCAGGAATGATCCCCAGCAGTCTTGTACCGTGACTGCTAGTTCATGCTGCCACATCTCCACTATTTATTCCCTTGTCTTGCTAAGTTAAAGCTAGGGTGAGCATGTGTCTCACCCACACTTTACCTTCCAGAAGAATATACCCTAAACATCTTTTTGAGAAACCCTGAAGAGCCAAGATAATATTGGTGTCATTGGGCCCTGTAGGTGTAATTCATTGTCTGAAATGTTACGATCCTTGTGCTACTGCAGTGAGAAGCGTGTCTTAACCTCTAAAATGGGATGGGATGACTCAGCATTCAAGTGCTTCTAAGGATAGTTTCTAATAAGATTCAGCTGGTAATATGCACTCACCAACAAGATCTGCCAGCCCTTTAATATGGTCCTGGTGTGCAAGGATCTGGTCACAGCCAACCTGGATAAAAGACATATATACTTTTGGGCAGTTTCCAGAGAAATGTTTTAAATGGCAAGCAATTAGAAGTTAGTTCTGAGGTTTCAGTGTCACAGAGATTACCCTGGAAACTTCCAAGAAAAAAAAAATGTAATGAGGAAAGATACACCACTCATAGAATTTAAGGTCCTGTGATCATCTAGTCAGACTATCTGCACACTGTAGACCACAGAACCTCACCCACCTGCTCCTGTGATAATCCCATAACCTCTGGCTAAGGTACTGATGGCCTCAAATCGTGAGTTAAAGGCTTCAAGTTACAGAGAAGCCACCATGTATTTTAATGTAAACCAGCAAGTGACCCACTCCCCTATTGCAGGAGAAGGTGACCCCCCCCCGAATCTCTGCCAATCTGACCTGAGAGAAAATTCCTTTCTCAACCCCAAACATGGTGACCAAGTGGACACTGAGCATGTCTACAAGACCCTCAGACAGACACCTGGAAAAGAACTCCCTGACTAATTTGGAGCATTCTCCCATGGCCAGCACCTGGTACTAGCAGTCTCAGCCAGGCTATATCCTGCTGTAGGCAGTCTCATCATATCAACTCCTCCACAAATTTATCAAGCTCAGGGTATGTCTATCCTCACGGCTGCAAATTTGCCACTGTCAGTTCACCCTTCCAGGAGCAGATTGTGGCAAGCATGAACTCTCAGCGCTGCTCCCAGAAGCTGACCCCCAGAAGTCCTGGAGGTCAGAGACATAGGGGAAAGCTGACCGCAAGAAATCTGTTGTCGGCTTTCCCCTAACATGTAACAGCAGCTTAGAAAGTTGCCGCCGTTTATGCAAGGAATTTTATGTCTTGAATCCACTTAGGAGTTTTGCCCCACTACTCCTTTGGAAGGCTGTTCCCAAACTTCACTGTTCTGAGGGTTAGAAACCTTCATCTAATTTCAATTTTAAACTTGGACACTTTGTATCCTTTGTTCTTGCATCAGCCTTGGCCCTTAACTTAAATAACTCTTCTCCCTCCCTTGTATTCATCTATTGGATGCATATTTAGAGAGCAATCAAATTTCCTCTAAACCTTCCTTTGGCTGAGTCTCCTCTCATAAGGAAGTTCCAAAGGGGCAGCCATGTTAGTCTAGTTCAGCAAAAGAAGCAAGGAGTCCTGTGGCATTTAAAGAGTAACAGATCTATTAGTCTTTAAGTGCCACAGGACTCCTTGCTGCTTTTTCTCTTATAAGCAAGGATTTCCATCACACTGATCATCCTAACAGCCACTCCCTGCAACTGTTCCAGTCTGAATTCAACTTTCTGAAACGTGGGAGACCTGAACTGTACACTGTATTCTAGATGAGGTCTCACCCCTCTCTTGTACAACTGCAAGAATACTTCTTGATCTCTGTTGGAAATATCTTGCCTGATGATCAGCCTTTTTCACAGCTGTAGCACACTGGCAGCTCACAGTCATCCTGTGATCTGCCAATACACCCAGATCTTTCTTCTCTGCCATCACATCCAACTGATATATCTCCACCTTATAGCAGAATTGTCAGTAGTCTCTAAGTGCATGACTTTGCACTCAGGCATTTTGGCTGAGTTTAACTGCTTTGTAAGGGGATAATGGAACAGTTTTGTCTTCCAGTGATTAAGTGTGGTGGAAGAACTGGTCAAAAAATGAACAGTTCATCCTGGAGCCACTGAGTTAAATGGCTGCAGTAGGGAAGAAAAAAAATTAAGCGGGTGGGGGAGAATATCAGTTACAGGCCTTTTCTATGCCAACGCCCAGCAGAGTTTGCATGAGTCTGGCACTGATGGATAGAGCTAGGCTGACAGCCTAGAGCAGAAAACCAGATTTTCAAGAATGACTTCAGGGGCCCAACTTGAGACATCTGCAAAGGAGCAAATGTTCAGAGAGGGCCAAGCACTTGCCCTCTAAAAACCAGGTGCTTTCAAGGAGTCTCACAGTGGGCCCCCCAATATCATGAGTTTGTGAAAATCTTGGTCAGGGATTTTCTCACTTATCGCCTTAGGTCCAATGTGAGCCCCAGCAACACATTCTTTTCTGCGTAACCTGTCAAAGTGCCTCAACTTTGCTGAGAGGGTGTACCTGTCAGAGGATGGTGAAGGTGGGCTTTCTGTGGCTCATGAATGAGCCATTTACCAAAACACTTAAGTGAAGACATGGTTCTGTGCTGTAGCACTGGGATCCCAGAGTACTACAAGCCAAGCGCCAGACACTGAATAAAGACCATTAATGCTATTTTACCAAGGCCACCCAAAAATCACCAGGACACTTCGGCCTTGAGATGGGTGGCTAGAGAGCTCTGCACCCTGGTCCCAATCCCTAGGACTATTTAGTGAGCTGGTGTGGCCAGTGAATCAGGCACTAGCCCAGAACTCAGGACACCTGGATTCAATGCCTGACTCTGCTACTGGCTTGTTAAGTGACCTTGGACAAGTCAGTTCCCTCTTGTGCATCATTTTCCCCCGATATAATATTGACCTCCTATGTAAAGTACTTGGAGATCTAATGATAAAAAGTGCTAGATACTCTATATTAGTCTAATATCACCAAAACCATGTGTTATGCTAGAGGGGGATAGCTACAAGTCACAGCCTTGTTCTCCAGAGTCTTTCTTCCTGAGGGCATGGAGAGAAGAAGAATTGCAGGACAAATGTCAGCAAGGATTAATGGTTTAGAAATGACCAAAAAAGATTCAAACTCTGGCCAAGACCAATCCTGTTTCATTTCCACTGTGCTACTCTACTGCTGTAAATGATTTAGCAATGAATGATTTGGGTGCCTCAAGGTTGTGGGGGACTGACCCAAGACAGGGGCCTTGCTGGCTCCTGGCAAGTGGGGCACGTGCCCCAAGTCTCAGTGCCAGTGGCAGCCCCCGCCTCTCCCAGTCCCAGCCCCGACCAGGGGCCGGGCTGATCGCGGCAGCACCTGCCTCTCCCTGCCTTGAACCCGGCCAGGGATCTGCAGCCAGATTGTGCCCAGGTGCCGGACTGTGGCCATGGGGTGGGGCCTGGGCCCAGGCCCATGCCCCGGGTCTTTCCCTGAGGCAGCTTGTCTGACCCAAGACATCTTAAAAAGAGCTTGATTTTTAGAAAGTGCAGGTCACTTGCTGTCTGAGGGGCAAAGCCCTTTAAAGGAAGCTCAGGATGGGATAACAGAGAAACAGATGTTCCTAATGCAATTGGAGGCTTTTGAAAGTTTAGGTCATGTTTGCCTTGTGTTTAACTCAAGCAAAAGCAAAGTTTGGCTGAGGATGATCACAGTCATTCATCCCAGAACAATCAGTTTCAGACATATTTAGTGGCAGCACAAAAAGAAAAGTCATTGTCTCAAGAGAATTTGAGTTCTGCTTGATCTCTCCAGCATCCTAGCACTCACCTTCACTGGGAAAGCAGGGAAATGCCCCATGAAGTCTGTTTTGTAAGGGTAGTCCATCATAGCCATCATGGTGAAAGCATTTCGAGCAAACTCAAACAGCTGGTAGACGTCTTCCTTGGAGGAAACCCTCTCGCATGTGGACATTTCACTGCTGATTCTATCATAGGCTGCCGAGAGAAAGAAAAGGGATACACATGCTCATAAGGGTGTAAATTGATACCACAGAGCTGTGTCAGGTTTCATTCATTCCACCTGGCTGGCTAGGCAGGAGTAACATGATGCTATACAAACGAACAGGATTTGTAATGCTACATATTAACTTACAGAAGCTTGGATGTCCAGATGCAAACATTTCCCCCTGTGTAATAATCCTGCACGTCTCAGCCTCCATGTAGCTGAGTCATGTAAAACCTCCCTTGGAAAGGCAAAATACAGCCTGCAGTGAAGAGTCTATGCTAATGGGACAGCTTCTCCCATTGGCATAGTTAAACAACCTCCACGGGAGGTAGTTGCTACATGGATGGGACAAACCCTCCCATCAATATAGCACTATTTACACTGGGGCAGGTCAGGATTATAGCATCATGCAGGACTGTGGATTTTTCACAGCACCAAGCAACTTAATCATATTGCTGTCAGTGTGTAGTGTAAGACCTGGGCTGAGATGAGTTGACCTAATAAAAGCAGAAACCACGCATGAATGGGATCCTCTTAGACCTGATCTACACTCAAATGAGCTGAACTATGTCAGTCATGGGCATGAAAAATCCACTCACCTCTGACGTAACAAACTGAACTAAATCTCAACGTAGATAGCCTTAGGTAACCAGAATTCTTCTGTTGACGTAGCTGCTGCCTGTTGGGGAGGTGGCTGACTTAAGCCAACAGGTGAATCCTGCCTCACTACACTGAAGCACTACAGCAGCATAGTTCTGCCATGGTAGCGTTTTAAGCGTAGACAAGCCCTTACTCCTCCACACTTATGGAGCATAGATTCTCCCCAGCAGGGTACAAGTAATGCCCCCTTGAAGCTAATGAGGATCACTGGTTCCCTACAGCAGGAAAGTCGAATTCCTTAGTTTGCTTCCCGGTCTTGTTTTCCTTCCCGTTAGCTCTGCAGAGTGAGTGTGTGGCTTTGCAGTGGAGTTCTCGCTGCAGATTCCAAGAAAGGCAAAGGCAGAAAGATCCCAACTGCAGTGTCGGATATGGAGCTGAATTTCCCAAACTGGTAGTTGGGGAGTGTGGGGGAGCATCTTATCTTTTGGGAGCTGGGCTGTGCTTGCTTTGAGTCACTAAGAATAAACCTCATGTCATAGCATCACTACAACTCAGATGTACCTTAACATGCAATCGCCATCTGAAGAGGCCTACTAAAGTCAGAAAATCTAGTGCTGAAAAGGAGCCGCTTTTGTAGCTAGCCCAGGTTAGCTGAGATCAGGCAAGCTGGAGCCTGGATCACACAGAGCTCTCTGTAGGGGTTGCCTTAGAGGTCCCAGAACATGCTGTCTTAAGATCAGAGGAAAGAAGCTATGAGAGGGACCAAGCAAACAAGATGATGTCTGATCGGATTCCTGTAAGAGGCTGCTCTGGATTGTCAAACAGTTGCTGACATTTAGTCATTTTGTACACAGTGCACACTGTCTCCCTGTGCATCACATGTTCAGAGTGTGTGTGTGTGTGTGTGTGCGCGCGCAAACACACACATATATAAAACAAACATTCTCGTCCGAGGCCTTGTCTACTTGAGAAATTTTCACCTGCATCACTGAAGGTGCAATTTTAGATCAGTTTAGTTAAACCAGCAAAAACCCTTATGAGGACATACTTATTGTCATTTAAAAGCATCTTATTTCAACCTAGCTGAAGTCTTGCATTGTAAAGCAAAATAAGCCACTCTTACACCTAAATAAGGTCTCCATATGGGCTTGCACTGGTTTAAATAAGTCACTTTAAAACCCTGCAACTTTCTCATACCAAGAAGACCTTAGAGACAGCTCCTGCCTGCTGTGTGAAAGCACTCGGCTGTGGGTAGACAGCCTCATCTTACCTCCACTCAAGTACAGGTCATTGATTTCCTGGAAGGCTTTCATCACAGCCCTGACACAAGCTGGGCTAGTGTTCAGAAAATCCTAAAATTACAAGAAAAAGAAAGACTGATTACAGCAGCCCTTCAGGAAGTTACTCAAACATGTAGAACAGCTCTGAGGTCTGCATCCAAGGGGGGCAACCATGGCCTTTTTGGGCAACCAGTCATGACAGACAGCACTAGGGGCCGCTAACAGGGCTAACGGATTGCAAGTCATTTTGGCAAGTCCTATGCACACTCTTATGGATGGTGCTGATACAACCTCTGACATTTCCTCCAAAGGATCCCCCCCATGAGTTGTAAAGTGCACTTCCATCTTACCCAGACAAAATGGCAGCCCATTTGTTCTCATCCAGTTCTCTGCTAGATAAAAGTCAGATACAGTAATTTGTTTTCTCAGTGTTATGTGACAGGAGGAGACATGCTCAGCAGCTAGGACAAGAGATAGGTCACAGAGCTCCAGGCCTTGATTCTTAGTTACACGAAGCCCACTTTGGAGCATCATACTAGTGCGAAGGAGCCTTAAAATAAATGTAAATAATGTTCTAGGAGGCAGCATCGCCTACTGGATTGAGTACTAGACTGGAACTCAGTAAACCTGGCTTCTATTGCTGGCTCTGCTGGATGACCTTGGGCAACTCATGGCACCGCTGAGCCTCCGTTTCCCTTGATCACTTGTAAAATGGTAATAAAGATGCTTAATTTCTTTGAGATCTGCTGATGACGAAGGCCATCTAAGAGCTAGGAATTACCGTTACTAGTAGAACTCAGGTCCCTTTATCCTACTGAAGAAGTGTAAAGTAGCCACAGATGATGTCCACACTAGGAAAAACATGTTAGCAGTTTTTCTAGTGAAGACATGATCTTGAGCTAAGCCAGAATTAGGGTTTTAGAGTCTATTACCACCACTCCTGCTTGCCTGAGAAAGTTGGTACTAAATGACTTGAGCAAGTCTATTGGGAGTGTGCACTTGTGTGTGCCTGAGTTGCACACACAAAAGCACCAACGTGCAAACAGGCAATTTGCGCCTATAACTCAGGCTGGTGAAAAAGTACATGTTTAAAAGCAAGGTCACTGCCTTCAGTGCTACACTCAGCCCATCTTTAAAAAGGATCCATGATTACTGCCACTCCTCCATGTGTTACGATGGTTAGTGTTTACGCAGTGCTTTAGAGAGCCATCAACTGAACACATTTCACTCAAAGTAAATGCACTCTAACTCATGCAAAATGAATGAGGGGAAGAAGATGACTGCAAATGAATCACAAAATGTTTGCCTTTATGAATATTAACTACACAGGTGTATTCTCTCTCCAAGGACAGCAACTGAATTCTAAATTGCCTTCTCTTGAAATGTACACAATGCTCCTGTGAAGCAGCACTTTAAAAATATAAAACCAAATACAAACAAAGGAACTGTTTAGTATCTTAACACATACATAGCCTTAATGCTGCAGATAAACAGTTTTTTTGGAAAGCTATAAGACCCGTAAAAATCCAATTTCTGGTTTAGTCAATAATTAATGGCATTAAGCAGGGAACTGCATGTCATATAATGCGTTAGGAAAGTTACACAAGGAAGAATTCTCAGAGCTGGCTAGGCTGGTGATTAAAAAGAAACAGTTTCAAATCTTTAGTTTTCAAAAGTCTATTTTTAAGGCATAACATCTTGTATTCCCTTAATGGTTAAGGATCTTAATCTAAAGAGCATTTCAATCCATCTTCACACAAAAGTCATTCCCTTCCCTTAAGATTTTTCACAGTTATTTCTAGACTCTAGCCACTAAATCTAAATAAATTTTCCAAAAAAGAGTATGCAAGCTCAAACTCACTAGTGTTTAGATTAATTTAGGGCCAAGATGAGAAACCATTCATTCACATAATCAACTTGTGGAATTTCATGCTGCAGGAAGCACTATTTTTTAATCTTGCTCCTGCCACGCCCCACAAGAGCCACTCAGACCATTTTTATACCATGCCCATCCACAAAAACCTTAGATTCTGCAAAACCTACAAGATTCCCTCGTGTTATTAAAAAAAAAAACAAAACCCACAAAATAACATGTTTATAGAGCATGTGTGTGTACAAAATTCAGACAATTTTAGCACTGAAAGAACAAAACAAATGTCTTTTTCTTTTTTTTTGCCCACCCAATCCTAACAGCAAGTAAATACATTTTCCTTACTCCCATTACTATGGCACAGACTTTGCGGGACTTCCGGGAACAGCCCTGCAAATCCATGGAGATCTGCATTATATATGTCGATGCGATGCAGATATCCGCATTATATCGCTCGTAGCGATGCAGATACCCACTGACCATTTCTTGTGGATGTGGACTGGATGTGGATCCACATATTTTTGTTTGTACAGGGCTCTACTTATGGGATCACAGACCCACTGCAGGACTTTAGTATCTTTGAGGCCCCCTGCTGAAGTCAGTCTTACCATAAAAGGAGCAGTAGAAGTGGGTCCTCCAGGCCGGCCTAGAAAGGCTGTGAGAAGCAGCCAATCAGAGCACCACAGGCTCAGATAAAAGGAGCTGCAGGAAGAGATGCCTAAGCACATCAGTTCTGCTTGCCCTGGCTGTGATAAAAGAGGGACTCTCCAGGCAAGAAGGCTTGGGGAAGAACCTGCTCAAACATGGAGCAGATGCTGGGAACCTAAGGTAATGCTGCTAATCTAAAAGGGATAAGGCTTATTTAGAAGCCCAAACAAGGAGCTCAGGAACAGGGCTGAAGACTCCAGTAAAGGTGGTCAGGTCATCTAATGAACTCTTGGTTACCATCTCTGGAAGGGAACTGAATTTAAGAAGCAACCTGGCTGGATAGTCAGGGCAGCGAGCATCACTGTTGACAAAGTCTCCAGTGAGAAAGTCCTGGGGGTAGTAGAGCAGGGCAGGGGAAGACTTAAAGCTAGCTCAGAAGGAGCTGAGAACTGAGCCCAGAGGTAGGACCACCACCAAGGGCACAGTGATAGTCTGTGGTGGACCTTGTTACTCCAGAAGGTGTGTGTTTGTGCATATTGACTATGGGTGACTTGGACAAAGGGCTGAGCCACTAAAGACCTGCTTGACAAGGGTCAAATCTACAGCAGGTGTTGGGAAAAGGGAAAGCATGCAGGATCAGAGCCATTACAGGAGGTACCCACAAGAGGGCAGTGGGCCTCATCACTGGGCCCTTCACCTACAGCACTGGCTTATGTCCTACTTTGGGCGCAACCAGAGGGAGCTGCCCCCTCTTGCTCAATGCTTATGTGAACCACAGCTGAGCTCTCTGTGTAGGAGTCTCAACATTGCTCCTTCTGTGCCCTCATGGAAGAAACCACTGACTGGACAAGTGGAGACTGAATGAGTGATTTGCCCTTATAGCACCAAGGTAGCCCTGATGCAGATGGCCAGGCCAGCTGCTGCCTAGGCCATAGCAGTTATAAAAATTCACTGTGGATTTCAGCCTTGATAGTCATCAGCATGGGACCTCTCAGTAGCACAGTGTTACATGTTCTCAGATTATAAGCTGACATGTCACCCCCAAGTCTTACCCTGCAGCCCTGGGGGACTTTATAATTCCAGTGATGTTAAAACAGTTCCAAATAATAATTCAGAAGTCCCTCTATCACCCTTAAGTGTGAAAGCAAAGGTCATCTTGTGTTCACAGGGCCTTTCACTCAAACAGATCCCAAAGTGTTTTACAAACTTTCTCTGTGTATTGGGAGTGATTTTGCCCACTGCTGAAATGCAGCTACCTCTGGGGTTAAGCAGATGGCCTGCATTGTTGTGTGCACAGGGAAACAGTTTAGCACAAGAATAAAGAATAACATATCCAGAAGGATTTGTCCAAGCAAGATGGAAGCTCAGAGGTTGGAATTTGGACAGGATGCTAAACAATGAGTGGTCAGAGCTCAGTTTACTACTACCCAACAGACCTCCTCCAACACAGTACCTTCTACCCAGACTCAGCTGATGATTCAATACTGACACAGAGAAGAGCATGATGTACTGAATCACAGGCTGCAGCAGCTGGTTTTCCTTTGAGGTCCCCGTTCCAGCCACTCACCCAACCCAACACTCAGTCACTGGGAAACAGAAATTTGAAGAGACACTGTCACTTAGAGACGACAGCTACTGTTCCTTGTGCAGAGCTTCCACTTACCACAGTCACAGCTTGAAAGAACTGGCTGGGGTCTCCAGTCCCAGTCACAGACAACAGAGGAGCACTGGCAGCTAGTGCCCCAGCCACAATGTTAGGGTACTTCATTCTCATGTAGGCGCTCAACATTCCTCCATAACTGAGGAAGAGAGAGTTAAAGAGGGTTATTTCATTCAAACATGTGATTTAAAGCAAACTTCTTTCAGAATTTAGGCTCTGTGGAGCTAGCAGTTGTGGCTGTGCCCAAGCCAGCGGGACTGAAAATGTCTCTCTGTAGTCCTTTCCTTTCCAAAAGAGCATTAAAACACAAGCACACCCACAATAAATACTTGCTGACCTGTCCCCAAATCCTCAGGCAGGTCCCTACATATCCTGGAGACTGACATTCTCTCTTTGCCCATAGAATAGCACCCACACAGAATTACACTGTGTGGCCCAGCCAAAGTGTCTCAACAAGATCCCCTCGAAGGCAAAGTCAAGAATTCAGTCTCCAAAACATCATTAGTCTTGGCCTCTCTGCTGAGCCTGCTGATCACTGGGATGGTTTCTGTACTGGAAACACATCTGACAACACTGATTCCTTTCACATATGCTGCTGATGTGCAAGACACTAGTAAAATCTGTTCGGTCACCAGCAGCCTGAGCTGAATGTGATCTGGAAACTCACTGGCCAAAAGTTCTTTATCTCATTACCAGGCATTTTCTTAGGTTATGTCTACACTAGGAAAAGTTAGTTTGAATTTGTAATTCAAACTAATAAGTTCGAGTTTAGTTCAAACTAAAATTGAACTTATTAGTTCACATTAACAAAGTGAACTAATTCAACTTTATGTTAAGTAGAATTAGTCCACTTTGTTAATTCGAACTAACTGCCCTTAATTCAAATTTAGTAAATTTGAACTAAGGGTTAATCCTAGTCTACACCGTCCTTAGTTCGAACTAGGGATTGAACTAAGAGCTTAGTTTGAACTAATGGGAAGGTCTTACTAATTTGAACTAATGAAAGCCTAGTGTAGACAGGGAATAAATTAGTTCAAATGAAACCTCTTTAATTTGAACTAAACTTGCAAGCATAGGCATACCCTTAGTGTTTTACACTGAGCATCCCTGTCTCCTGAAGTTCTGGGAGGAGGGAGAGGGTTGGTCCAGAACTCTGGGTTGGCTCAGGGACAGGCATAGGACCTGGAATTCACTCATTCACTGACACTGCTTAGAGATTTTCAGTTAATGATGTTCATGACTAAAAGCTGTGACTTGACTGTGACAAGCTGCCTTTTGGTGTTGCAACCCTAAGATGACTTACCAATTCCATTAACCAAAGGGGTAGCCATGTTAGTCTAGTTCAGTAAAATAAACGAGGAGTCGTGTGGCACTTACAGATTAACGAATTTATTTTTCCCCATGAGCTTTCATGGGAGAAAAATCCCATTTTGTCAGATGCTTTGAAGATGGGGAAATTTACAGCCAAAAAATAAATTTGTTAGTCTTTAAGTGCCACAGGATTCCTTGTTTGTTTGTTTTACTATTCCAGTAAGGCACACACCAGTATTGTCTGATTGAAAGAAACCTTTAAGCTCCTTATCTTGAGTAGCTTTGTCTGGAAAAGACCTGGAACTGCCTGCTCAGCATGGCGTCCTATCTTAAGCCTTGTGCCATCATGCAACTGAAGGCTGCGGGGTTCAGAATTTGTGGCCTTCACCAGACAGCGCACACTTTAAGTATAGAGCAAATATCAGAACTTAGTGTCAAGAAACAAACAGAAGCACTAAGAGGAAGGGATAGCATTCCAGAGTGTTATCCTACCACGTGCAAGTATCCATCATACTTCAGTGCAAAAAACCCCACTGAAGTGAAGGAACAAGGAATCCTGCAAAGGTGTGGATTGTCACTGGAAGAGCAAACCTATGAGAACAGCATGACTCCAATTAGGAACAGTGCAGAGCAGGAAGATAAATGGAGAGACCTGAGAGCATTTACCTGCCTCCAAAGGCAATGACTGGGCAGTCCCTGGCACCATACTGCCTTTTCAGCTCTGTAATGAGCACTGCATAGTCAGCAAGGGCTTGTTCCACAGTAAGCAAGCCAATATTTGTCTGCTGCAGGGACTGCTTCCCAAAAGGAAGAGATTTCCCATAATATCTCTGAAAGAAAACAAGAGGCATAAAGAAATGTTGGGACTGCATCATACCTCCTCTCCTCCTAGATCACTATGTATAAGGTCACCTGCGTCAGCACTGGCTGAAAGTTACTGCCATCCTACAGCTGTCTGGAGGCCTACATCAAATGCCCCAGTGGTCACCCACCTCCTTTGTAGCTGAGAGGCAGTCACATGGCAAGCTGAAACAGTGGCCATAAACTAGGTCTTTTTTGGCCATCTTAGAAGGGAGGCCAACAATTCAAAAAAGAAAAACCACCAAGGGTTGAATGTTTAATGAAGACTGAACCCTCACTTCATTCATAGACCTTTAACTCCACACACTTCCCCAGACTGGGAGCTAAATCAATGTAGAATCTAGCCCCAAAGTTAACAAGTGTCCACAATAATGCAGACCCCCACCTCCTCCTACACACCATTCTCCGGCTGTGAATTTATTGAATGTTCAGAGACAAAGAAAAATCAATTACAAAAGCATGTAAAGAACAACACAGCCTAGGTTTTGCTGAATGATCTTATTTACACTGCCACTGATAGGCATAATGAAGAATTTAGAGTACACTGTTCAGTAGGGGAGAATCACCAGTATGTCTAGACCAGATGTGGCTAAACTGCAGCTCAGGAGCCACATGCAGCTCTTGAATGAAAAACTGTCTCTCCCAGAAGAACGTCAGCAAATCAATTTAGGAAAGCAGCCCCAGCCTACGAGTTCAGGAGGGGGTTGGGACAGTGGGGAGAAGTGCGGCATGGTTGGGGATGGCGGAGAGAAGTGCGGCATGGTTGGGCTTTTAAATAACTCATCACTAGCCTGCAGTCTTCTACATCAAGCACCAGCTAAGTTTTTACTGTATAGGCCTGGTTTTAATGGAAACCTTAAGCAATTATTAGAATCTGACATTAGTGGGATTGATATTTGTCCTCTTTTTATGATAAGATTAAAGTATGTAATGAATTTTAAACTTAGTAATTTTGGAGTAGGTAAAAGTATGTGGCTATATGCCTCAGTGTGGCTCTCAAAGGTTTAATAATCAACTTGTGTGGCTCTTGAGTTCCATAAGTTTGGCCACCCCTAGTCTAGACTGTCCATAGTGTCTCCAGGTGCACGGTAATTTCAGAGTAAGAGATTTGTATCTAATTATCCTGGAACTATAGGGGATTGCTGCTGGCAATACCTGATGGAGAAAAATATTTACAATAAGCAAAAACATTAATGAAATACTCACATGCTCAGCAAAAACCACTAGTGCATTCTGCTGTTCCGCCAGCTCCAGGATGAAGCCAGAGTTCTTAGCAAATTCCCAGATGTCTCCTTCATTCCCCGTATAAAAGAAGATGGGCCCAACTCCCTTCTTCCAGAATTTATCTGTATGGGACAATCATAAGCAGCACATTAGAGAAAACAAAGTGTCTTGAAGCATTAGAGGGTTCTGTTGTCACAAAGTAATGGGGAGTTGTGTACAATTAAGGACTGTACGATAGGGCTGCATTGTTCACTGAAAGCAGACAACTCCTGATGACATGACACACTGAGGAATGCAGACATTATAGATTTAAGGCCACATGACATCTCTGTTTGAAGCACCTAACTGTGACGAGTGAGAGTTCTACTGAGGGCAGCATATGGCCTGTAATTTCTCTTCTCTGCCTAGAAATCCCAAATCTCAGAAAACTGCAGGACGTTAGAAACAGCTGTGCCCATGTTGCAATAAACACCTATTTACATAGTGTATTTATCTGACAGGAACTCAAAACATTTAGGAAAATCACTTCTCCCGTATGTTATTAGTCTTTAAAAGTGCCAGCAGACTTCTTATTTGTTCTCCCCTATGGTGGATGAATGGGCAATATAGTAGGAAAAAAAAAATCAGGTTGATGTCTGTATTTGTTGTCTAATCTCTTATTCTTCCTGGGATGTGCAATTTAGCCCTGCATTCTATAACACAATGTAAGTGTAGTGCAGGTTGGCGAGATCCCATGAGGTGCCTGTAGGCTGTCAAGTGCCCTCCGTGCCAGTTGACTTCAGCGAGTTTAGGGAATTGAATATGGAAGAGGGCCGTTTGCTGATTTCTCCTCTTGCTTTCTGCCTAGCCCTTAGGATTTGTCTAGACTCTATTTTCAGTTGTGTCCTAACATACTAGCTCATTATCTGTTAGCACGTTAACTGACAGCAGGGGTCAGCAAGTTTTGCAACCCCTGTGCCATCCCCTCCTCCCTAACCGTCAGCCCCCTCTACTGAAAAAAGTGGCAAGTACTTGAAAATTTGGTGGCAGCCACAGCTGGAGTGGGGGAGGCACTTCTCAGGCATGCCACCGAAAGGGAGTCACTCGAGGAAAGATATCATCCGGGTGCTCCAAGGCATACCATGGAAAGAAGCTGCCCAGAGTGACTCCTTTTGGCAGCAGCATCCCACAGAGAAGAGCCACTGCAGGCAGCTTCGTTCTGCAACACATCTGGGGCATGGGCATGGTGAGGACCTCCTCTATGCCCCAGCCACCCCTGAAAGAAGAGCACTTTCAGTGGTAGGAGTGGCAGTTTCTGTGGAGCTGCAGACGTGTCACGTCGCTCTGAATGGGCTCGTATGACACTGTTGGCTCATGTGCTGGAGCCGCTCACCCCCCATCTACAGCAGCTCAAGCTCTATGTAGATACTTCACAGACATATGTTCTGGAACAAACATTTGCAAAGCACCTAAAGATAGACTTTATATTCCTAGCAGCTAACAGAAATGTCTGAAATTTTAATCTTGGCAAACCATTAGCATAAAGCTGTCAATGCAATAAGCAAAGAACACCAGAAAAAACAGCCATACTGGGTCAGACCAATGGTCCATCTGGCCCAGTATCCTGTCTTCTGCCAATGGCCAATGCCAGATGCTTCAGAGAGAATGAACAGAAGAAGCAATCATAAAGTGATCCATCCCATCATCCGCTGCCAACTTCTAGCAGTCACAGCTAGAGCCACCCAGAGGCAAGAGGCAGGGTTGCATCCCTGCCCATCTTAGTTTACAGCCCCTATCCACCATGAACTTATCCCGTTCATTTTTAATCCATTATGGTTTTGGTCCTCACAACATCCCCTGGCAATGAGTTCCACAGGCTGACTGTGCACTGTGTGAAAAAGTCCTTCCTTTGGTTTGTTTTAACCTTGCTCATTATTTTCATTGGGTGACCCCTAGTTCTTGTGTTGTATGACTGACTAAATAGTTTCTTATTCACTTTCTCCACACCATTCAAAATTTTTATTGACCGCCTCTTAGTTGTCTCTTTTCGAAGCTGAAACGTCCCAGCCTTTTTAATTTCACCTCACAGAGAAGCTGCTCCATATTTGTAATCTTTTTCTTGTTGACCTTCTTGTACCTTTTCCGATTCTAATGCATCTTTCTGGGGAGACCACAACTCCACACAACATTCAAGATGTGAGCATACTATGTATTCATATGGGTGCATGACATTTATTGTCTTATCGTTTTCCTAATAGGTTGTTAGGTTTTAATATGGCCAGCACACACTGAGCAGGTTTGTTTTCAGAGAACTATCCACAATGACTTCATGTTTTGTTGGGATTATGTTTTCCAGTCTGCATTACTTTGCCTTCATCAACACCGATTTTCAACTGCTCTTTTTGTTGCCCAGTCACCCAGTTTTGTGAGAGCGCTTTGTAACTCTTTAAAGTCTCTTTGGACTTAACTATTTTGAGTAATTCTGTCTCATATGTAAATTTTGTCACCTATGTTTTTCCCTTTTTTCCACATTACTTATAAATATGTAGAAATATATGCCATTAAATAGGGATAATGATATTTGCATTAATATATTAGTTGTGAAATCACCAGCTCAGGTACAGGACACTGGTTCATTTGCAGAGGCAACTTCTGTTTCCATGCAATATAGTATGCTTAGGTAATAAGCAGAGAAATACAGATGAGGTGAGTTAACACTAAGTTCAACTAAGCCACACTGGAAAAAAATCACCCAAATAACTAGCTGTTTTCTGAAGAACCAGAAAAGTTGGCCACAAGGCTAAATCAAAGTGTGAAGGTTTTTTTTAAAACTATTTTTTGACTCAAAGTTTGGACATCTCCAGCTAATCTCATGACAGTCAGCTGACTTGCTTATGAAATAAATTCTGGCAGTCAGCAGTCCTTGATGGTTGTTTCACTTCTTTACTGACCATCATCACACAAGGCACAAAACAAAAGAGGAGGTGCAGGGGGGTGAGACAGAAGTGCAGTGCTAATGTTTCTTTCATTTTACAAATATTATTTAGGTCCAGTTTACAGTGTTTGTCCTGACAAGACACTAGGATCAAATAAATGTAAAAATTATTTAATGTAATGTAAAAAGTATTTAATGGTTTAAATAACCCATCATGCAAACTACTAGATGAGCACAAGGAGGTGTGGGATACAAAACTGTTGCAGCAGACATTTCATGCGAGAGAAAAGGGAAGCTGAAGCTGTCGCTTCTGAGACAGTATGATTATAAATGGAGGCTGCTGATGGTTTGATCTTAGTGCTTTTTCTCCCCCACCCCCCAAACGGATTGTCTTCACACATTTTCAAATTCTTTCTACCAGGCCTTTATTCTTTATGCTACAAAAAGATCTCCCCCACCTCAAAAAACTTATTTTGAATTAAAATCTACAACTATTAATCTTTCAATGTATTTGAAAACATTTGAAGGACTTAAGTACCACAAACAAGACAGCTCACTTTAGCTTAGTCACAACAAATACTGTTGAAGCTTGACAAGAGACAAGTCTGCTAGCTCTTTTACATTGCTCAGTGCAGTTCAAACCGTTTGAAATTTTAAAGCTCTTAACAGCTTGGAGTACGGTTTCTAGATCCATCATCATCATCTCCAGCCTTTACCTGATCTTGGAGGTCAAGCTAGACTGGGAGGAAGCAAAGTTTGAATACACAAGACCAAATTTGTCTTTAAGGTGCCACAGAATTCTCGTTGTTTCAGTCAAAGAATACTCCTTGGAAACCCCAACCCCTGGAACCCCTCAGCAGTCCAGACTTTAAAAACACAGAGTTTCTCAACCTTTAGTGGACCAGGGAACACTTAAAAAGTATTGATTACTTTAAACAGAACACCTGATGAAAACTCTCCAAAAAAAAAAAAAGCCACTATGTATCTGCTGTAATGTTTGTAATATCTGCATAATATGCAATTTTGCAAAAACTGTTCAGGAAACCAAATTAAATACACATTTTACAAATACAACATACTTTTATTTCTAAAAAAGATATGTAATGATTATGTACACACCATAGAACTGAAAACATCAGTCAAGTTTTAATGGAAATTTTGAGCCTGCATGTTCAGACAAAGTTAATCTATTCTTGGAGTGAAATTTGTCAAAGAAAGCCTGCCTGTGGATGTTACATCCAAGCAGTTTTGATGCTGGCAGTACCAGTGGTGGGAAAGTTAAAATGCCTCACCCACAGCAAAGGAGCAAAATGGCAGTGAATGGAAGCTTTGCTGTGGCTGGGGCATTTAAAATCGCCAAGGCATGCATCAGTTCACCATGTTGCTCCTTCTCTCCCTAACAGGGAGGGGTCAGGGTTGGCTATGAACACCTTCACAAAGGCTTGACAAGACTCAGGCACTAGCTCACCACGGCGACCAGAGTTTGTAGTCTGGCTCCTAGCTCTGCTATAGAAATTCAGCAGAGGAGTACCCTCTGGTAACCAAAAATAATATTACAGGCACCTAGCTAGGAGCCAATTTTGTCAAACCCTGTCCTTCACTACATCTACAAAGCACTGGTGTTCCACAGAACACGAGTTGAGAAAGACTGCTTTAAACATTTGATTAGCCATTTTTTCCTCTGCTGTTTTCAAACCTGCATCTGCAATAAGTGCTGCAAGAATTATCAAAACTTATAATGCACCAGCAAAACAAAGGCTAGTTTACACCTCACACAGCTGGTGACTCTTGCTTTCTCCCTAGCTCTGTGGCCACATCTAGGACACCGCATTCAGCTCTGAGCTCCTCATTACCAGAACATGTGGCAAATTGGAGGAATACAGAGAGGAGCAACAGGCATGATTAAGGAGCTAGAACAGATGTGAGGAAAGATGAGTGGAGCTAAATTGGTACTACTTGATTAAATTAACTATTGTAAACCTGGCTACAAGGATTTGATGGATGTAAACAACAAAGGAAAAAAGGGAAAGAGTTAGAGTGACCCAGTAGGCTGATGTGCTGAAAGAAAATTTTTTTTTTTAAATTAGTAGCAAAGTTTATTAGACTGTAGAATAATCTTCCAAAAGTAGTAATAACGCAAGCCACATCGCTTGAGGTAGCTGAAGCTGAGACTCAGGCAATGAACTAGTGGGTCTCTTCCATCTTTTATTTAATTCCACAAAATCTTACTGTAAGTTCCTTCATCTTCAAAGAAAGTGTCTTACAAAATGGGATTTTCTCCCACAAAAGCTCATAACAATAAATTAAATTTGTTATTCCTGAAGTGCCACAGGAATCCTTCTTTGTTTCTATGGAAGTTTCATCCCATTCCCATAAAAATTGCAACCCAACAGGCCCACTCTCACCAGGTTCTGCAAACTTTTCCAGATGCCGTTGAAGTTGGTTGGAGCCCATGAAAGCTTATGCCTGAAGAAATCTATTAGTCTTTAGGGCTACGTCTACACTGACAAGTTAGTCCAGAGGAAGGAGGCTTAGTCTGGACTAATTTAGCCCACGGCCACCCCTAGGCTTTGCCTAGTTTGAACTAAGAAATTTCTTAGTTTGCATTAAAGAATGGTTTGTTCAAACTTGTTTGTACCAGTGATTAGTCCAGACTTCAGCGCTTAGTTTGAACTAGATGCGATGTGGCCATGCACTAACGTTTAGTTTGGACTTAGGAAGTCTGAACTAAGCTGGTTAGTTTGAATTACCGCATGCTCTAGTTCGAACTAAGCATTAGATTGAACTATAACGTGCTGTTAGTCCAAACTTAGAAGCGCAAAGTTAGTTCAAACTAAACTCGAACTTCCCTAGTTCAGACTAACAAGCCCAAACTAAGTTGGCCGGTAATAGCCACAGCCTAAGGTGCTGCAGGACTTGTGTTGTTTTTGCTATACACAGACTAACATGGCTAGGGCTACCTCTCTAGAACGTGTTCTGGACTCCACTAACAATTCAGCCGTTTTGGAGAGGACATGCTGTTCTGGGTGAGCCCAAGTTTGTGCAGAGGTACCTGTTGTGAGGTATCGCTGCAGGAAGGTCTTATTGCCGTATGACTCAAAGTTGAAGTGATCCAGCACCTGCTCCAGATACTTCTCCTGGAAGTCAGGCTGCGGTGTCCTGTAAACTGGAGAAGGCAGAGTGGAGTTATGCCGGGGGCCCAGGGGAACGCGGAGCAGGGTTATGAGGGAAGAACAAGGAGCAGGGTTACGCCAGGGGACTGGGGTTACAGCAGGGAGCAGGAGAGGGGGTTACGCCAGAGGCCAGGAGTTGGGAGGTGAATGGGGAGCAGGGTTGCACCAGGGGCCCAGGAGAATGAGGAGCAGGGTTATACTGGGGAGTCCAGGAGTGGGGGGGAAGGAATAGGAGAATGGGGAACAGGGTTATACTGGGGGCCCAGGGGAATGGGGAGCAGGGTTACACCAAGGGGCTGGGAATGGGAGAGTGGGGACTGGGGTTACAGCAGGGGCCAGAAGAGGGGGTTACACCAAAGGCCCGGAGTTGGGGGGGGTGAATGGGGAGGAGGATTGCAGCAGGGGCCCAGGAGAATGAGGAGCAGGGTTATACTGGGGGCCCAGGGGAATGGGGAGCAGGGTTATACTGGGGG
>ML682047.1:3917988-3940633 GCA_007922195.1 Podocnemis expansa
GGGGGTGCATAGGGAGCAGGGTTATACGGGGGGCCAGGAGCAGGGGGGCAGGGTAAGGCTGGGGGGGGATGGGCGAGGTGACAACAGACCCCAGGAGCTGGGGGGGGGGAGACGCACAGGGCCGGGTGTAACTTGCAGCAAACCCCAGGCGGGCGGCGGGGCCAGGCGCTGACGGGGGCGGCGCCCCGTGACTGACACCCAGGGTGGGTACCAGGGCCCCCCATGCCCAGCGGGGGGCCGGCTCTGGCCCGCGTGTCCCCAGCGGCCGGGCGGCACCTACCCCGTGCGGGGCCCGGCAGCGGCAGCAGCAGCAGCAGGAGGAAGCTCAGCTGCGGGCAGAGCCGGGGCCGGGTTCCCATGGTAACCACCGGACTCGAGCCCTGGCCCCCCAGGCAGTGGCAGCCCCCCTCCGCGCGCGAAGAACGTCATATGACCCGGGGCTGGTCACCTGACCTCAGCTCTGACGCTAGGAGGTCACGGGATTGAGGCGCCATTTCTAGCGAGGCGCCGCCATCTTGTTTAACGAGGCTCGCCTCCTTAGCCCCGCCCCCAGGAGCTGGGGGAGGGGAGGGAGCAGGCCAGGCCTGGGCTCTGCAGGAGGGGCAGTTTGGGGGTGAGGGGGGTGATGTGGCCCAGTGCGGGGGGCTGGGATGGGCTGGAGATGGGGGAGCGGCCATGGCCCATGGTATGCGTCAGCCCCCAGGGAGGAGGATAGGGCGATCATGTCCATCAAAATCTGCACCCACGACGTGCGGCCTGGGAACAAACCGTGCCCAGCACCCCAAGCCACAATACGGCGCTTTGCCACCCGGGGCGTGTTCCAGTGCGAACACCCCCCCCCCCCATTAGCAGCACTCAGAGCCGGCACCGCAAAGCCGCCCCTTTAATAGCAGGGCTCTGTTGAGGCGCTTCAGGCCACCCCGGGCTGTGCCCCCTGTAGTTACAGCCCCGCCAGCACCCACCTGCTTTGTGCGCAACATGAGGCCTCCGGCTTGGCCAGAGGTTACAGCCTGAACCTGAGAACTACCCAGCACCTCTTAAAAAGAGGCTGTTCCAGAATTGGCCAGATTTTCTGTTTCTCACCATTCATATCATGATTTTCTAGAGCAGTGGTTCCCAACTGGGGCTGGGGACCCCTTTTAACAAAAAACATCTTTGCAACCCCCCATGGCCCACACTACTGGGGAGCAGAGCCGTGGCAGCTATGGCCCCCTGTCCTTGCCACTACCAGGGAGCCGTCGCGGCCTCATCCCCCTGCTGGCAGAGGCTGATCCCCACCTGGGCCAATTCCCCCGTCCTCCTGATGATCTGAGCCTGGGCTGATCCCCCTTCCCGGGAGAGAAGGTGGGCGTGGACAATGCAGGAAGGGCCCCAGAGATTAGGAGGGTTCTGGGGCCTGTCGAATTACACTTTAACCACTGCTTATAATGGAGCAACTGTCTTCTCTAGTTCTTCCCTGAACAACTTGCTCCGCACCCATCCTTCCCAGCGCTCTCCCCTGCATTGGTTCTAGGGTGGTACTGCTATGACTACTCCCTTCCTGCCTCTTTAAGAGTGAGTAGATCCCTTTTTAGTAAGACAGGGTGCTTTACAAATCCAGTTTTTCCAAAATATTTCACAGAATGTTTGATTTCCTTAGCAGCCTCCCCTCCCTACTCCATTGGGGCTCTACCTGACGCTCTTACTATCTGCGTAAGTATTTTTGCTTTTGTTCTTTTCGAGAAGAACCATGTTAAATACGTTACAATTACATCCCAACTGCTCTAAAGTATCATTTTAATTTACCATTTAAAGTTATTGTTGTTCTATAGATGTTTCACAAGCTAAGTGACTTACTGCTGCCCTCTCAACTCATTTTTTAGACGATGCAATTTAAGGTGATTTAGCTGAGAAATGACAACATTAAATTTTGGTTATTTTTCAGTAAGTTGATCAATAATTTTGAATAAATACAAAGTTTAAAAATTCAATCTAAATCAATACAATACAACGTTTCAGCACAGCAACTGTAAAACTAAACATCAACCATATTTTAGCATGTGAATTTGTAATCCAGGTGTACCAGTTTAAATGTCATCTTTGCTCATGTACTGTAGAAAAGAGAACAGGTGTAGTGTATGGCACAATCTCTCCCACCTCCCCCACCACACACACTTTAAATGGCACCCTACAGTTCCTGAATAATAATAAATAATATATTTTCATGTTAGGTGCCCATATTCAAATGACTGAGTGCCTTTGCAAACAAAACTAAAAATATCATGGTCACATCATAAATAGGATAAGTATGAGTAGTCAAATAAATCCAAGAGCAGCATCTAAATAGGAAAAATTGATGTCTTTCCTATCTGCCCTGCCCCACCCCAATCCATAACATGAAAGTCACCAGTAAACAACAAAATCTAGAAAAGAGGAAAGTCATTTCTAAGTGACAGACTTGGGGCTGTTGCACATCTAAAGACAATAGTAGGAGCTGATTCAAGTCTTAGTCAAAAATTGTGGGGTCTTGAAGAACAGGAGGAGGAGGGAAATAAAAAAGTGGAGTGATCCATAGAGTCTCTCATATCAAACAAAATTTGATATTCCTGTATTTCTAGAGACCTGTATTTATACAGATATTTATTCTGAGGTTGCGTAAATATTCATAGGTTAACTAATCCCCAAGCCTCCAATCTGAGAAACTTGCACAGGGGTGAGGGGAAGCACTGGCTACTTTTTCTTACATGAGTTTACTCTGTTATCTTCCTTCCCAAGTTGGTACATCAGCAGCTGTTTTCTCACAAACAACCTTAGGTAATGATAAAGGAGCACTTAAACCATTTTATAGAACAGAAAGCATCACGTTTTGAAGAGAAACTGCTTATGGGCTGACCTTTCTGGGATCTGCTTCTATTGTTCAGATCAGCAACAACACTGCTCAGCCTAAAGAGCTTTTCTATTAGCTGTGCTAATTCCCATCCCATGGCCCTAGTTTAGAAATTTGAAAACAGGATGTGGGAAGCCCATTTAAGATGGCAAGAAGGATCAAGTGTGTAATCAGTTGCAAATGAGCCCTACTAAGCCTGTGCATACCTTGTGCCTGTCTCACTTAAAGCAAAATGTATCCTCATTTCTAAAACAGCCACAGTTACTTTAAGATCCAAGTGGTGTCTTTTATATATTAGATGCTCAAGAACTTCATTTGCAATTTGAAGGAGATGCGGGACTGGATTTAAAGCTACCCAGGAATAAGTGACAAAAGTGCTTGGTTAAGTGGGTAATGTATCATAGGTGGGAACATTTCTTCCTGATGTCCAGCTTATGCCTTGAAACATTAAGGTTGATAACATTTGAAATACAGAATCTTGAAAATTCCAGATTGGCTGCACCAAATGAATGTGGCCCACCTCAGATTGGTTAATCTCATTAAAGTAATCACAAGGACTATTCCTCCTCCTATAAATATCAGATCCTTGTGTGACCTATCTTAGTCTATTTACCTCAATGACTTTCTGGGGGGAAACGTCTTTGTTTCTAAAAAAAGGCTTTTAAAAATCATTATAATTTTGCTCTTAGAGTCCTGATTTCTCAGCTTTGATAATTAACACAAGTTTGGGGAGAAAACAGACTTTCTTTTTGGGCTACCTCAGAGTCTTTATCGTAGTGACCTTAGAAGAAGCAGTGCTATGAGAGATTTCTTGAGGATGACCCTAAATCCAGACTTTCAGTTTCTTTTCCTGTGTATATTGGAAATAGCAAGATACAGCATCAATGCTGACATGAAATAGTAAGTATCATTGAGGGTGAGTAAACTGCCTACTAATTTTAGGTGATTATTATAGACTCCTAGAAGATGCTAGCCTATCTGAGAGGGAAAGTCTAAACCTAAGACAACATGCCTGACCCCTCAGAAAAGTGGTTCTTCAGAAAGACATGATAAAATGGGAACTGGAGTTTGACGGTGGCTGTCAGTGGTTGAGTCGTAAGAAGGATACTCATTGGGGACATCAAGCAGAGAACTCCAGGCTGTGTCTGCTGCTTCAGAAAGGAAGCTAAGGAGTCAGTGGCTGCTTCCTAGAGGATCCCGGACCAATGAAGCAGAGTATTAAAGCAGGCCCTACAACCACAGAGAATCTCCCCATCAATCTTTCTCTTCCTGGACTGGAGATGACCATCCCAGCCACTAACAGAAAGAGGTTAAAAGGAAGCTCTCACAACTTTGGGGTGCCCCAGATAAGGGGTGCAGGGGAAAGCGCTGCCAGAACCCCTACAAGAGGGATGTTCTGGAGGAGCTGGAAGACATTGGTTTGACAGTTGTACAGACTGAAGGTTTCATTTACCCACAGAGAAGGTACAGCATGGGCAGTGTGGGGGGGTGTCTAAAGATGGAGTAAGTTTGGTCAGGAAGTTCTGTGCCAGAGATTGTTGTGTTTGCTTAGACAAGTTTAGTTAGTCAAGGGAGCTAGGGGGTTTAGACTGATAGGAAGTTAGACTGGTTTTGTAGATACAAGAGGTAATCCACAGAGATTGATTATAAAACAATCCCTCCTGTCTGGACCCTGATGGGAAGCTATCAACCTTGTCTATCCCCTGATGAGAAGCCATCAGCCTCATTTGATAAACAGGTTGACGGGGGCTAGGTAGCCAGAAGGTCACAGGAGTTTGGCTGCTCTCATTGGTAAAGAGCAATAATTAGTACCCAAATGAGCAGTAAACAACAACAGAAGCGGGCTAACTATATGCTGACTATTAAGTACAATCTAATTATGTAACCTGCATATTAAAAGTAGTAATACCATGTATGGATTTTAGGCATGATGTAACTTGATGTATTATGCATGAGCTTGTTGCATTATGTATATCGTATTTTGCATGTTAGAAAGTATGTATGACCTGTAGCCCCTATACTGGGGGTTCTTGCTCAGAGAGGCTAGCTTCTCTTTGCTTCCCTCTGCTGCAGTTCCTTTTATTATTCAGCTGAATAATAAACTTTGAACCACACCTCGTTCTCTGCCTATTGGAGTCTCAGCTGGGAATGGGTCTGCTTCATTGGGAAAGCTCTGGTGTGCCTCTTTCTGAATCTGAGGGCCAGAGTTGGATTTTTCCCTGACAGCAGCGAAAGTGAAAGCTTCCCTTCCACTGCTTCCTGCCAGTGCTCCTCTCCAGACCATGCTGGCCTGTGATGCTCATCCTTTTCCATGCCAGGATTGACCCCCACCCCAGCTGGTTGCCTTCCCCATTTACCAGTGTGGGGAGGGGGCTCATGCCTTCCTGACGTGTTCACGGCCCCCATGTTGAGAACCCCTGACCTAGACGACTGGGCATTCCCATCTCCATAGTCCTTTTAGCCCTTGGTTTTAATTTGCAGGGCCCAAACAATGGTGTTGATATAGACACCTGCCCACCTAGAACTTGGATTGAGCCTGCCTGTCTATAGCAGCACGTTCAGTTTGTTGTACTCCAGCACAGAGCAGCCTCAATATTTACACCTGTCTTTGGTTGCAAGCTCTGCAATCCGTCCCCAAGTCCTTGCAATTGTATGGGGCCCTATCACATAAGAGTTATCTGCTTTGCTGTTTCATGTTTGTTAGTCCAGGACCCTTTCAGACCTTAATCCATTCCCTGCGGAAACAAAAAACATAAGCTGCAATTTCCACTGCCAGATGGTCTTTACTGGTGAAAACTAGGGTTTCCACCTTTCTAATTGCTGGTAACTGGATCCCTGAGGCCCCACCCCTGCCCTACCTCTCCCCCCAAGGCCGTGCCCCTGTTGTTCACTCCTTCCCACCCACTCTTCACTTGCTGGAGCATCTCAAGGAACCTGTTTGACAGTAGGCGCTGCTCTGGCTGAGCTGGAGCTGGCGTGGGTTAATGACTCCATCCTGCAGAAACTGGACTCTTGATTCAGGTGCCATTTAGACTTGTCAGGTCCCTGAAAATCTTAAGGCACCTGGACACAGAAGCAAAAAATCGAACTGTCTGGGTGAATACCAGATGGGTGGCAATCCTAGCTTATGGTCAGGGCAATGTACACAAAGTAGAATACCTCAGAGGTGTCAGGTGAAGTTTGCAGGGCTGAGTGGGTAGAAGAATTAACCCTCTCTAGTATGCCATCTCTACCTTCAAGTTTCTTGCTCTAAACAAGTATTTGATTCTTATGGGAACTGAATGACAAATGGAACGTGTTCAGTGCCCTGAAATCTGATCTGGAAAGTCCTGCTTTGCCATTAGAGATTGCTGGCTGCATCTCCTCAGGCAGTTCCTTAGGGAGTGTACTGCATAGTTAGCTATATTCAGTACACTTCACTGGTGGCAGGGTTGAGCCCCACTGGAGAAATCCAACAGTGAAAGCAAACACCAGCAGCGAGATGTCTCAGCCACACAGTCAGATCTACATGGGAACATCCCTGATGTTCAGGGGAGTATGGAGCAGTGGTTTTGATGACGATTTAATGCATCTCTGTCATGGTGATGATGCATTGCAGTGCTATAGATGTACATGGTGCTGAGCAGGCACAACAGAGGAGAAGTCAAGAGTCAAACCCTGGAAACTGGACTTTTAGGCATGGCATATACAAGATCCAGCACGTTGCTTTCTTAGGGCTGATGTTACAGCTTGGACAAATGGAAAATGAAAACACATTGGCCCCAGCTCCTGCTAGTAGGCAGATGTTATCTATCGTCAAAGATGTTCAAGGTTAAGATTCTGGAGGCTGAGACTGCTACTGAAATGTGGGCTTTTAATGCCTGCTGCTCCTTCTCCCACTGGCATATTTGCCAAGGACTTCCACAGGAGCAGATATGTTGCTTAGCCAGAAGCTAAGTCCGCTTTAAAGGTGGGCAGAGGCAATCAGTGGTGTTTTAAGGGACACAGCACATCCCACAGCTTGTCTCCTGGGTGAGGAAAGGTCTCAAGGTGCCCCTATAAGCTTTGATGCTCCTCCCACATTTTTCTCCTTCAAAGACCCCACCTGCAATCACCATATGGGTCCAGGAGCACTCTCTGATAAAAGAGTCAGGACAAGACTCACTGCTGCTCTTGAACTCACCAGAGAAGTCTCTGCAGGGCAAGGATCCTCTCCATGTCCCACCTCCAGGACCGAGAGTCCTTTATACAGGACCAAGCTTTGGGGAGTGACCAGTGTAGTGTATTAATCCTAGACCAGGTGACTCCCTGTAGCTATGCATATATCTACACTATGCGTGGGAGCAAGCCCAAGTCCACAGTGTTGCATTAATGGGACTTGCACTAGCAGGCTAGAAGTAACTGTGTAGATGTTGCGATTTGGGCCAAAGCTTGGGCTCTCACGCTCATACTCTGCCCTGGCTTGAGAGCCCAAGTTTCAGCCCAAGTCGCAATGTCAAAGAAACACAGCTGCAGAGCTATGTGTCGCATGCTAACCTGAGGCCTGCTAACACAATTCTGTTGACCCAAACTATAAAGGCTGCTCCCTGTTGCAGTGTAGACGTACCCTACAACTGCTCCTTTCCAGCTGCTTGTTCCCAGTGGCCCTATATAACTAACCTTGTTAGTTCAGGTCTTATTGGTTAGCAGCCTTCCCAGGCAAAAATAAAAATTCAACCTGGAACATTTTGCAGCTGATGTCATTATAGTGCATCAGATGACCTATGGAAACCTATAGAATAGCTTTGGATCTTTCTGAGGACACAAAACGCTCTGGTCAGCCTTTCCACAGTTCAAGGCCTAAATCAGATACAAGTCTGCGTCAATTTGCTGGGCTCAGATTTTAGCTAGGCAATCTCCCCTTGAATCTCAGTTCACCTTTGGGTTGCTCTTTTACTGAGGCCCAGAAGGGACACCTGGATATCACTCATCAGAAAGCTGAAAGCAAAGGATCTCTCCTTGAGATCAAGGTGCTGGAGGAAAAGGCAGGCAAGTATCTGCCATTTCAGCATGGATAGAGCCAGGATTCATCTCTTTATCTCTGTTCTGTCACGTCTGTCTGCTTCCAGCATGTTCCCAATGGATTTTTTGTTTATGATGAGCCCTTTCTATGAAGCGTTTTGCAACACTGGCTGTGACAGCTGTAAATTTTCAGGCTGCCACAATGGGACCAAATTCTCACAGTGGCAATACGACCTATCCAAGTGGTTGAATCACATATGATGTGATGGCACAACAGTTGTCACAGCCAGACACAAAGTATTCCCAGCAGTCTTTGAATGGCCACCCATAAAAAATGCAAAATTTAAGACAGATTAAAACCCTCATCACTATACATAAATTGGGTGTAATGCTTGGCTTGAGTGGTGCAGCTGCTGCTACCGTCTTGAAAATATAGAAAGATCCACTAGAGGTCTCCTTAGATAAAGGATCAGAAATCATAGTTCCAAAGGGGCAGCCATGTTAGTCTAGTTCAGTGAAACAAACAAGGAGTCCTATGGCACATAAGGGCTAACAAATATAGTTATTGCACAAGCTTTTGTGGGAGAAACTCCCACTTTGTCAGATGCTTTGAAGATGGAGGAACTTACAGAATGGGAGGAAATATATGCAGGAAAATGTAAGTCATGGGAACAGATCACACTGTAATGGAAAATCAAAGCTGTTGTAAACTGGGAACAGCATATAGTGGAAGATGAGGTCAAATCACCTGTTGTAATGAGAAAAAAATCCAAAGTCTCTATTAAGCCCTGAAGCAATGCAACAAAATTTCAAATAAATTTGATCTCAGCAGTTTCTCTTTGAAGCCTTGATCTGGTATTCATCTGTCTGAGCACCACAATTAGCAAATCGTTAATGGAGTGATCCAGAAGATTGAAATGCTGACCCACTGGTTTTAGAAAGTTGTGATTTCTTATGGGCACAAATCTGACAGTAGGTAACTCTGAGTAGGTAGTACAGGCTTTAGCGGTGAGACTTTTTAACCTTAGCTATTCAGCCATGGGTCTGATTATTTTAATGACTACAAAACACACGGATCTTATGGCATCCTTCACAACAATCCCAAGTCATTTTGTAACCTTAAACTGGCTGAAAGTATCTTTTGGAAAGCATGTCTGAAATCTCAGTTTCAAAACCAGAGCAAACATAGCTGTCCCATCTTGAGCCACGAGTGGATCCCACAGCCACTGAGGCATGGCTGTCCAAAGGCTCTAGCTCACCACATTTCAGGTCAGCATTTGGCACATGTCCAACAATCAGCCAGCTCAGACCTGAGCAAGCAACCAGGGGGGCAAGAGGACTGGAGTGAAATGCTAGAATGATGAAGTTATAATTTAGCCTTGCGAGTGAAGGGAAGGACTTTGACAAGGGTATGAAAGTCCATTGATGCCAACAAAAGGCTTTTAAAACAAGGGAGATGTTCTGGTGCTTGGGCCACAGTAGTTCAAATACGAATTGGAGCTGTCACATCTTGCATTGATTTAGAAGATCTGACTAAAGATGCAGATTTTCAAACTATTGATGAGAGCCTCACTCCTGTATAACAAACAAGGAGTCCTGCGGCACTTCAAGACTAACAAATTTATTTATTGCATGAGCTTTTGTGGGAGAAAATCCCACTTCATAAGACACGGAAGGCTGCAGGGGAAGGGAAGATTTGTTTTATATATGTGGATGAGAACATGAGTATAAAGCACATTATGCAACAAGGTGAACTGGATTCAAGATGAGTTTAATACTGGAAATTTCATGCAAGACAAGAGCATTTTGCATGGCTGCATAGTAAGGATTATAACGACTACAGCTGCCAGTCAACGACACATCTGTGACAAAGAAAACAGCTCATCAGTTTAGGTTGCTAAAGCACATGCCTCTGAGGAGCAACTCCAGTGCAGAGCCGTAACGCTCTGTTCTTCTAGTGATGCTCGGATACATTCAGTAATAGGTGTACGTGCCTCAGCACACGATTGGTCGGAAACCTTTTTAGCTGTAGCCTGTCAGAGCACGGCTGACAGCCAATGCCCCCTGGCCACCCCGTGGCTATATATATGGCTGCAGCCCTGCCCCTCCTCAGTTCTGTTTTTCCACCCTCAGCGACAGTATCGGAACAGCCCATTCCTTGCAATCACACAAGTAGCCTGTCGTCTGCCTTGTTTATGAGCCACTCTCTCGATTGGAAGAACCTCTTCGTGGACCTTGTTTCACCAGAAAGTGCTCCCACACAGCACTCAGCCACAGATCAGGAGCACCACTCCTCGCTGCTGCCTCCCATGCCTTGGTTCAAACTTTGTACTGCCGGCGGCAAGGCCTTCCCGCAGGACGATCCCCATGAGAAGTGTCTCCGGTGCCTGGGCAAGGCCCTTCTGGTCGCCATTTGCTCTATCTATCAGTCCTTTAAACCTAGGACCATAAAAGACAGAGAGCAAAGGTGCCAAGTGTTGGCCTTGGAGCAAGTGTGGCAGCCTATCCCTGAAGCTTCAGGGCTACGTTTGGCACTGTGTGGAGCTCGGCACTGGAACTGTCCCTGTGTCACTCTCCTCGAGAGCAAAGACACACTCGGTACCAGCCTCGGTACCAAAGTGTCAGCGCCGCTCCACATCTGCCCGAGACCAGCAGGAGTCAGTACCAGTTCCCTCCACCCTGGAGGCCTTTGAGGCAGCAAAGGCACTGCTTCTACTGCCAATATCTCCCTCTCCAGTACACCCAGAAAGAGGGGCAAACCAGCCTTCCTTTCGGGTGCCTGGTTGCCCCGAAAAAGGCACTGAACTCTGTCCCCGATTTTGGTACCAAGCTCCCCAGTACCAGAAATGGAGGTCCAAGAAGAAGTCCCCAGTACCGTTAGGGGACAGAGCCCAAGAGCCTCCCTGCAGCACTGTATCACTTTGTCCCTGCCGGTACCACCAACAAAAGCTCCTCCCATGGTGCCGAAGCCAAGCCCAATGTGGCTCCGGGAACCATCTCGATCCCCGAGTCCCAAGGAGGGGACCTCAAGAAGGAGTAAATGGCCCCACCCATGGTCCTTGGTACTGACCCCGTGAGTGGTCTCCGCAGGAGACCCCTTTACTCTCCTGTAGTACCGATCAGCCTAGTCTGGCCCTGTGTCTTCCAGTACCTGACAGGGCCCTGGACCCTGGGCCCCGATCCTATACAGGGGACTTCATGGCACATTTTGATTTCCTCTGCCGTGTGTGTGCTCACATGGTGTTAGAGGCTCATTTGTTCCCGGGACCTAGTGACACTCTATTTGCCCCTGGGCTCACGTCGCCTTTGGAGCCCATAACAGTTCCCCTGCACCTTAGCGTGCAGGAGATTGCCTTGGCACGATGGCAAACTCCTGGATCCATCGGTCCAGTCTCAGATACCGCAGGACAAAAGTACCAGGTCCTTGTGGAAGATTTTCTCTTTCTTGCCTACCACCTGGTACCATCTCAAGGTGTGGTGGAAGTGCCTTTAGGTCCTGGACAATTTCCCCACGACCCTCTCCCGAGGTCTAGAGAGGCAAGGGAATTAGACTTATTAGGTCAGAAGGTTTACTCTTCCTCTGCCTTCCAGCTCAGAATAGCCAACCACCAAGCTCTGGTGGCAGATATATCATGGATGTATGGGAGTCCATGAATAAATTCAGGCACCTACTCCCCCAAGAGAATAGGGGAGATTATGATGCCTTTGTTGATGAGGGTAGTCTGGCGCCCCAAGACTTGCTGCTATCCACCTGGGATGCTTCAGAAATGGCAAGCCACAGCGTGGCTTCTGCCATGGTCACGGTATTGGAGGGTCATTCCCCCCTCCCCACTCCCCCGACAATCCAAAATTGATTAGGCTGCTGCCAATGTGATACCTCCGCAGAGGTTTGTAAGGGACCATACCCCGCTCTCAGGTATAAGTTACAAGTTTCAGCTTGAGGTCCTTCACTTTGGGAAGGGGGCTCCTTTCCAAAAAAAAAAATAGAGGGGGATTACGCAGCAGGATCCCACAGATGCTGACCTCCCAATTTTCAGGGTGTCTTGGTGACTACCAACCCCCCCCCCCAAAACCCAAAGATTTGTATGGCACTGTATGACCTGACCCTATGTTTTACACTCCCTTGCATTTATTTTCATTCCATTCTGTAAGTTCACCCATCTTCAAAGCATCTGACAAAGTGGGATTTTCTCCTACGAAAGCTCATGCGAAAAATAAATCTGTTAGTCTTTAAGTGCCACATGACTCCTTTTCTTCTTTTTTTTTTTTTTTTTTTTTTGCTGGACTAGACTAACATGGCTGTCCCTTTGGAAACTGGTGACTGCCGTCTCCCTAGGGTTAAAGGTAAAATGCCATCAACTGGCTTGTTTTTGGAGTGGGTCCCGTGGTCCTCGTTCCCTTATTCTCCCAGCCAAGTACATTCATCAGTCCAGGTTATGTCATACCTTACTCTTTCCATTAATGCTTTGTCCTTGGGGGTTGTATTGGTGGGCATTGGGTTAACGGTTTTCTTTTTCAGGCACCTAGTCAGTACATGGTGGGTGCACCCTTGTTGGTTGCCTTCCCACCTCAAGTGCCCAAGCCCTCCTCCCCCCTTTTGCAGAATAGGGGCCTTCGACTACATCAATTCCCTGAGGCAGACTCATCTCTCCTTGCATTCCAGCATATTGGAGATCGGCGTAGTCCCGTTCCAGTCCCCCACCCGGCCAATATCGCGTGCTGTATCCCCAGGACCAGGTACACTCTTTCAGTGAGTTGTGTCATTGTCGGTCCCCTGTGCTGACACAGTCTGAGGGTACCTCACCTCTCATTATACTAATACCTCCCAACCTCATCTACAGGGAGCTCTAACGACTCCTGGGGCCTTCCTGTCAGGGGACGTGGACTCTTCTCAGGTTGGACCCCTTATGTTGCCTTCCTTGCCCCATCTCAGTTACTGGCAACATTCACCCAGTTGGGAGGACATACTTTCTCGATCACAAGGTTTTTCCACCAAAGTGTTCAGGGGAGCCCCTTGGTGCTAACCTTCGGTGCCAGGTTTTCACCCACTGATCCAACAAGAGCCACTTGTTACTGCCGCTGACAGGTGGCAGTTCTCTCCTTCCTCCTGGCGCTTCCACAAATAGTCATAGGCACCCAAATCCTGGATCTATGTGCTTCTTCCCAGCTTTTCCCAGAGCAAACCCAGGGCAGTCAGCAGCCCCTCGGTCTTGTTACCACCCTCTTTTCCCGTAGGGTGGTACCTCCTTTCCCCAGGAGGATCACCTTCCTGCGTCCGCTTTGGCTCTGGGGTACTTAACATAGGGAAATAACCGTTCCCATCTTAATCCCTATTGCTTCCTTCATGAATCCTTCTACTCAGAGCTTGGGAGGCCTTCGAAATCTTACCTGCCCCACCATGTTCCAGAGGGAAGTCTATGGCTTCAGTCCACTCAGAGCCCTTATCCACCTGCCTTCCTGCTAGTGACGGGAGGTGATTGGTTACGGAGACAATATAACTTAAATGCGGAGGTACTGCTAAATATTGTGCCTTTCCCCTCCTTCCAACCCATACCCGGCCGAGTGAGGTTGGTTCCTCCTTCATTCTAATCATGGGACTTTCACCTTTTTCATTGACATCTCAAAGGTGGTGGTTAGACTACTTAACACGGTGGGCTCCTACAAACGCTCCCTTGACCCACGTTCTTCCTGTCCCTTCAGCTACCAGTGGCCATGCTCTGCCGTGGGCCTCTGAGAGGACACTCAGTACCTTGTTTACCATGTGGACATTTTCCCACCAGGTCATTATTCTTGCCAGATGGTTTTTGATTCCTCCCACACAACCCTGTAGCCCTCTTACTCTTACTTGGGTCAAGAGGCGTATCCTTCTCTCTCTCTCTCTCTCTCTCTATTTCACTGATTCTTGGTATCGGTCAGTAGGCCGAGTTTTTTATAGACTCCACCTTAGCCTTCCTTGTTGAACCGGCTAAGGCATGTATTGTGCACCTATGTCCAGGGGACACACCCTGCCTGCCTTGCTTGGCAGGTGCCTTACCACCAGCCTTTTTGTCCCTCCTCTGGCGGCGCCTAACCAATTCCAGAATTCGCCGCCACATCTCCTCCACAATAAGGTGACTTTAGGCCTCTCTCTGCCCCTGCTGGTCATAGTCAGGGTGCACTCGAGGAGCAGAGATCTCTGTCCTTCCCCACTTAGGCCAGGCCATTCATCCTACTGGCTTCTCTAGGCCCGGGGTTCGGCTTTTTAAGAGGTAACTGTGCTGAAGACAGGAAAAACCCAACTCCGCCCCACCGTAGTTACAGCCCTGTTCCAGTGTCACAGAGCAGGGGAAAACACAACACACAGCAAACATCTGCAGATCTGCATTCCATCCAGGAGACAGCAGGGGTACAAACACGAGTCATTACATTGTAGAGCCCAGTTTTCAAACTTGGGTACCTTAATTAATCTTTTGTCCCCTACATTTTCAGCTTAGGCCTCTGAGATGGATAGTAAGGCACTGGATTTGTATTTAGCTTCCTACATGTGATAACTGAGCCTCGTATGATGCCTAGCTTGGGAGATTGAAGTAGGAGGAGGCTGGCTTGTGAGAAAGTGGTGGAGATCCCACATTCTGTGCAACTTCTTGGTCAGACCCCAGACACAACACATTTGTCATAAGTTTAAGTGGGACGATTATGTTACATGGATAATGGACTATTAACCTCAGAATTAGCCCTGGTCGGTAAGGATCAAAATATATTCCTATTTGAGGCCTGCATGGGGTAAGCGAGGGGTGTGTGAGTATGTCCAGTTCCTAGCCCGCATCACAAAACTACCGCTAAATTTTGCCCCTCTTGTTAGCAATAAAGGCCAAGGGTTGAGTGGGTAATAGAGACTGGACTCCATAGGGCAGCGGTTTTCATACTTTTTTCCTCAGGACCCAGTTGAAAAAAATCATTTATGCCCACAACCTAGCAATTACATCTTTGAGCAATGCATTCCAGTCTTTTGGCAGCAGTAGCAAGGGGTGCTGCAATCCGGTACCTGAGGGTCCATGACCCAGTATTGGGTCCTGACCCTAAGTTTCAAAAACGACTGCCATAGGGCAGCATGCGGGAGCTTGTATTGGTTCTGCCCATGCTTTACCCAAATCTACAAATAGAGGACACTGGGACTGTCACTGAGTTTAAAAGCAATACACTCCACCAAACATTATAGAGGAAAAGCCCATAAATCATGGGCGTCACACAGAAATTACAAATCAGAAATCTTAGATGAAGGATCCTCAGCATACTTAGGCTATGTCTACACCACCGCTTTTGTCGTTATAAGTTACATCACTCAGGGCCATGAAAAAAACATTCCCTAAGTGACATTAATTTGCGCCAACAGACACGCCAGGATGGACAGTAATGTCAGTGGGCAGGAGGGCGTCCCCTGACTGTATAGCTCACTGTTCATTGGGGTGATTTAGTTGAAAAGTGAGATTTTTCTCCCACGAAAGCTCATGCGAAAAATAAATCTGTTAGTCTTAAAGTGCCACACAACTCCTTGGTTTTTTTACTGGACTAGACTAACACGGCTATCCCTTTGTTAGTTGACAGGAGCACTCCTTCCTACTGGCAGTGCAGTCTTTGTAGACGTGCTCAATCGACCCAGAAATCACCATAGCAAGTCCAACCCTGGAACTGGAGTATCAGTAAGTCGACTGGAAGGCTGAATTGTTAGGTCACTCATGGTTCTTCTCCCTTGACTGATCAAAATAAACTCAGGCTCATAAATTATAGTAAAAAGATCCTTTACGCTAGGGACACAATGCATCTTCAATTACACAAATCAAATCATAGGGTTAGAAGGGATCTCATGAGATCATCAAATCTAACCCCCTAGGGCTTGAACCCAGGACCTTCTGCATATTCAACCCAGTGCTTGGTAGCAGCTGGTTCATGAGGGCAGATTCAGAGTGAGCTCCTTGACTCCTCCTACAATACAGCTCTATGGTTTCTAAAGAAATGGTTATTGTAGGAATTGCCAGGATGCATCAGCCCATGGATCCGTCAAGCCTAATATCCTGTCTTTGAAGGTAGCCAGTACAAACTGTGCAGAGCAATGTGCATGAGATCTGGTAGGAGGAAATGATAAGATAAAGTAACCACGGGAAGTTTCAACATCCGTCCCCCTATTAAGCATAGATTTTTTGAGCCCAGTACAAACTTATAATACAGGTCTTTTTGGGATTGAGGTTCCGGCCTGGGCCAGGCCGCACAAGACCTCTAGGTCCTGGTGAAATGCACCCTTCTCCCCCTCCCTTCAGAATTGATGCCATGAGGCAGGAGAGCTTATATCCCTTCAAAAATCTTGTTCTTTTAAAAACACTATTATAATTCCAGATAGTCCTGTTATCCATATACATGGAAAACCCTTTATTAATCCCACTCATAACCTCCGGGACAGCTTACTACTACGAGTTCCACAGGCTAATTATGAATTATGGGAGAAAAAGTATTTCCTTCTTGCATTTTTTAATTTGTTAGTTTTCACTTTTATTGAGTTCCTCTTTTGTTTTCTCAACTTGTGATAGAAGGTAAATAGAAGTTTCCAATTTACTTTCTTTTATACTATTCAGCATTTTGTATACCTTGATCATGCTGCCTCTCATTCACCCCCAAATTACTCTCGGCAAGTTAAGGGATGATGCTGGGTGAGTGTGAATGTGTAACTCACATCTACACAGCTGGCATCATTACAGTTCACAATGATCAACTTCAAGCATAAGGGAGGCTAAACTAGTGTATGGTAGTCTAATTTACCACACTTACACACCTGCCCTGACTTTGATTCTACAACTTACAATTGCAATGCTGCAGTGTGTGGGGCGCTTACTGCTGAATATTTTAATATTTTCCTTAGTATTTCTTTCATAATGACATTCAATCCCCAACTTCTCCCCCCATCACCACAATCTGATTATTCTCCATATACTGTTGCCTTCAAAAATTATGCTATTAGTTGTGTTTACAACAGTCATTTTCAATTCTTAGTTTGTGTTTAGGCCCTGTTCAAACAAAAACCAGAAGCTTATACTTAATTTTATGCATGCATTGTCCCATCGAAGACAATGGGGGTTACAGATGTGCTTAAAGTTAAGCATAGCATGGAGGGCTATGCTGGATCAGGGCCATAGCACAGATTTGATCAGCAGTGACACCTGCCAGTCATGTCTTAGTTAGTCTCAACTTCTCTTATGGTTCAACAAAACAATCAATACAAGAGAAGCTCTGAATACCAGCATTTACACAGGCCAGGACAAGAGGTCCTAATGCTCTCCAAAGTCAAAGTCTGACTATCTGGCATGATGCTTTATGTAAGCAATCACCATATAATTATTTATAATTATTAGCTGTCTGTCTACAGGGTACTCATCACTGTACATTGCCTCAAACCAGAGTCCCTGCCCCATGGAGCTTACAATCTAGAGAAGACAGTGCCCACTTGGCAAGCTAGAGGTGGGGGTGACTTTCGGTTCTTCTTTCCTCAGCATAAAATAAATTCACTTCTAATGGGCATGGAGGAAGAAGTAAGTTGCAAGGAGAGAATTGAATGCAGAGCTGGCATCCTGGGAGGCATGGGCAGGCCTTGATGAATGGATGTTTCTGGTTGCCATGCTGACCAGCCTGTCGCCCAGCTCCACTGCAGAAATGTAATGGAGGAGTGCTCTTTGGTGAGCAAAAGTAAACTTGCTGGCACCTAGCTGTGAGCCAATTTTGTCTACCCCTCGGCATGGGGCTCATTGCTCCCAAAGCAGAAAAATGCAAGAGATGGGGAAATAAATGAATGGGGTGTTAAGGTTGCGGTTGTTGACACCTGGCTGTTTGTAGCTTGACCATTGGTCTGTTATTCAGGCCAGGAGCTTGCAGGCTGTACTCCCATGAAATCAATGAGATCAGTCCCATGTGTGATGTCGTCTGGAATATAAGTGATCATTTATAATGTTACTGATATCAGTATTGCAAAATGACAAGGAACCTTACAAAATATGCCAGGAGGTGCCATTGGAAGGGTCATTATTAGTGAATCATAACAACATTGTTTATGTGTATGTATCCCTTTTTTATTATGAGTTCCAAATATGTCTGGTACATTTGTATTTCAAACTTGTGCTCTGTTTCTGGGCCACACTCCAAGAAAGGATGGCAGCAGCACTAAACCTTCTTGATGGCCCATCAAGAGAACTCGCATGTACGATGAATCTAGTGAAAGATGAATGAATTCAGGGGCTATATCTTTTGAGTCACCAGGGCATGTAGGAACACGCCTATGGGCAGGGGACTGAAGCTTTTCCATACCATGTGGCTGTGTTTGGGACAAAGGAAGTACAAACCACACGGCAGAAACTATAAAATACAGTTGCATCATTACCGTCTTGTCTTCATTTCTGCTTCTTCCCTCTGGATCATCTATGTCTACACCTGAAGTGGTGAAACAAAGGACGGGTCCATCCAGGTAATGGATCTACACCATAGGAACGGTGCAAGCCTGCAAATGCTATAATTCTGCTAACAGCCTAATATATATGGACTTTGTCATTTGTATGTATCTGATTGCTTTGATCATTTACCATTTCTCTTCTTATTTTTTTCTTTCCTTTTATAATAAACCTTTAGTTTTAGTTACTAAAGGGTTGGCTGGCAGTGTGGTATTTTGGGCAAGTTCCTAATTTATAGCGATCTAGTAATGTGGCTGATCCTTTGGGGGTCAAGAGAACCCGTTGGTTAGAGTTTTAATAACTCATTGCTTTACTGGATCCACTTGCTGATCAGGAGTTAGCGACTGAACTGCAATAAAGGGGGCTGTGTATTTCTTGTTCTAGCTTCTCGATAATCACTATGAAAGATCAAAGGCAGTGTTGGTGATTGGTTGGTGAATCTAATTTCAGTGTTAGCCACCAGTTTAGAATGTATTCTCGTTTTTGCAGCCTATCCTGCCTTGACATTTTCAGGTGGGCTACCCATGGCATGGATGGGTCACTCCATGACTGAGGTGTTTGTCATTAGAGGACTTTGTAGGCTTGGGTCTCAGGCCCAGATGTCCAAAGGTATTTGAATGATTTCACTGGGAATTAGGCACCTAAATACTTTTGAGGATCTGTGCCCCAGACCATAACGGTGTCTCTGCTTAGCAGTTCCCATTGGCTGCAGACATCCCTGAACAGCCACACAAAGATCATGAAAGATGGCAACTATGGGGCCCATTGGGCTTTCCAGGTCTACCCCTTCAAGGAAAGAAGACTTATAAAAATGGTTTCTGATTGTTAGCCAGTGGCATTGCAGCACCACTGTAGTGAATGGGCGGTAAACAGCTTTAAGGTCAGATACTTGGTACCCATTAAGCACTTCATCTACTACTTGTTTCTAAATGCTGCACTTATCTGTCTTGTGAGGCTGCTTTGAAATCCATTTCCTACATTAGTAGCTAGTCCAATCTTTTTTGAGAGCCTGGTGACTTCTGGCCCCAGCAGAATTTACATTCATAGCCAATGGAGATTTTTTTGTTTCTGCTAGGCAAGGTTCTGCAGCTTCCTCACAAGAACCACCTGGCTCTGAATGAATTTGTCAGCACTGATGATTTAATGACTGTCGTCGAGGAGACACTGTAGCTACTCCAAGCCTGCCCGTCGTATCCTGGATATTCACTTCCTGGATATAAATGATTCTGGCTAGGACACTTGATATTTTATATATAACCTCAACACATTTGCTACATGCTTCCAGGAAACCAAGTGAGCTATGAAGTATTGAGAAATGCAAAAGGCCAGATTTTGAACTCATAAGCTCACTGAAGTTAATGGTGTTGCCTGGGTGAGAAGGAAGGCAGGAACGAGTGAGCACAGAGCCCTAACTAAAGAATTTGGTGCCCCTTCCAATGGCTGGAGCCTGGAGTGAGAGATGAGGAATGGAGCGGCTCAATGGAGCCGCTCTGGCGCGCCTGGGGCAAAGCCCCACTCGCCCCACCGTAGTTACGGCCTTGAATGAACATATGGAAACCCATCACCTTCATGGAGACCACTGACGTGGATATGCTTGTCTTTACATATGGAAGTAGTCACTGGACATCTCAGACTTCTTCCCCTGATCAGCAGGGATGTTTATGGGCCAGACAGATGTAAGTTAACAGTTAAACCTATTTTATATAGGTATATTCCGCCTCCCCCATGCCCTCTGCAAGCCAGCTAATCTAGTCTTGTAATACCCTACTGAATGGCATGGTATGCCTTCATTGAATGTAGGAACCCATATTAAATGCAAGAATTTCAATTTAACAACTCCACACATTGATATTTGCATTACAATAGCACTTAGAGGCCTCAGCTGAGATCAGGACCTTATGGTGCTAGACACTGGATGATTAGGTCAGCAGATGAGATAGTGCTTGCCTCTCAGATTGCAGACTGAGTAGCCAAGGCCAACCAGACGTGGGAGGGGAAACAGACGCGGCAGAGGCATTGAAGCCAGGTCGGCTAATTCCCTTTCACCTAGCCAAGCTCTTCTACCTCAATACAGTGATAATGGAGGGTCAGATACAAGATTTCAGCATCACTGATCACTCTAGGTGAAAATCCACTGCAATTTGACTGTCCAGCTGTCAGGTGATGAGTGTAGATAGACCCAAGGGCTGCAGGCTAGTCTTTGATTTTAACTCTCCATCCCCAGCAACCCCCACTGCCCTCCCTTTAATAGGAACAGGTATTCACGCTTGCTGCCACTGATTTATTAGGGATCTTCCTGGGAATGGAGGGGAATACTACACAAAGGTCTCCATGCTGCAGGCCAAGCTAAAGAAAAAAGGGCTCTTTTCTTCACATTCAGCAAAGTGGAACGGAAACCTAGGCGAAACAGAGAGGAGAAAGTCCCTGACTGCCCCTGCAGAGCCCAGGAAAGAGCTAGTCCAGCCCTTGTGGGAGTTATTATGCAGAACCTGGGGATAGTTAGTTGGCAGGGATGGGTGGAGTGTTTTAATTTCCTTGGCTTTCTCTGCCCAGGAAAGAGGGGGCCAGGGAAGATGGATGGGGGCACCTGTTCTGTCTCCTGAGGGGTGGAGTTTGACACAAATACAAAGAGGTGTGTTACTGTGGTGGGATGGGTTCACTGCACTGGAGGGTAGGGACAACAGAGGGGTATCTTGCTCCAGGAAGGGTGCATATGTTACAAGGGGGAATGGGCACAGGCGCTGGCGGGTGGGATGTTGGGGAGATGTTCGGGAGGGTGGATGCCCCGGTGGAAGCGTATATGGAGAGTGGGTATGTATTACATTGGGGTGGGTGCACCAGAGGCTGAGCACATTGCTCCAGGAGTGGCTGCATTGCAGTGGCTGGAGGAATGCACATGGATGGTGTGCTGGTGAGGGGGGATATCGCACTGGTGGTGGTGAGTATAGCACTGAACTGGCAGTGGATGCCCTGGAGGGTGGACGCAGTACTCAGGAATGGATATATTGCACCAGCAGGAGGAGACATTGGAGAGTGGTTGCCTTGCTCTGGGAGTGGGTGCACTGAACCAGCAGGGGATGGATGAGAGAATGGGTGCCAGTGTTCTCCCCAGGACTTGAAATTAGGGGGGGTGTAGGTGGAGAGGTAAGGGGATGTTGGGGGTGCTCACTAAATTGATATAACATTGTTACTAGCTGACAACTGAGGGGGTGTTGGAAAATCCAGGGGGCATAAGGGGGGTTTATGGGGGATGTTAGGGAAATCCCTGGTGGGTGCATTGTATAGGTGGTGCGGGGGGGGCATGGGAGGTGGGGGATGCACTGGAGATGGAATCTGGGGGTTCACTGCACAGCCAGGGGGAATGCACAGGGGTGGGGTGCATTGCACACATGGGAGGAAGCACAGAAGAGGGGAGGTACACTGGAGAGAAGGGGTCCATTTGCACAGATGAGGGGTGTGCACAGCAGGGGTGGATGCACAGGAACAGGGGCATTGCACAAATGGGGGGAAACCCAGGAGCTGGGGGTGCAAGGAGAGGAGAGGTCCATTGCACAGCCAGGGGGGAATGCACGGGAAGGGGGTTGCATTGCACAAATGGCGGGAAGCCCAGGAGGTGGGGGTGCACTGGAGAGGAGGGGTCCATTGCACAGCTGGAGGGATGCATGGGAACAGGGGTGCATTGCACCCATGGGGGGAAGCAGAGGTGGGGGTGCACTGGTGGGGAGGGGTCCATTGCACAGCTGGGGGAATGCACGGGAAAGGGGGTGCATTGCACAGACGAGGGGGGTGCACAGCCAGGGGGATGCACAGGCAGGGGGGTGCATTGTACAGCCAGAGGGGGTGCATGGGAAAGGGGGTGCATTGCACAGATGGAGGGAAGCCCAGGAGGTGGGGGTGCACGGGAAAGGAGGGGTCCATTGCACAGCCGGAGGGGATGCACGGGAAAGGGGATGCATTGAGCACGTGGGGAAGCCCAGGAGGGGGGGTGCACTGGAGAGGAGGGGTCCATTGCACAGCTGGAGGGTATGCATGGGAAGGGGGGTGCATTGCACAGCCAGAAGGGATGCATGGGAAGGGGGGTGCATTGCACAGCCAGAAGGGATGCACGGGAAAGGGGGTGCATTGCACACACAGGGGAGAAGCCCAGGAGGCTGCGGTGTACGGGAGAGGAGGGGTCCATTGCACAGTCGGGAGGGTGTGCATGGGAAGGGAGGTGCATTGCACAGCTGAAGGGGATGCACAGGAAAGGGGGTGCAATTGCACACATAGGGGGGAAACCAGGAGGGGGACGCACGGAAAAGGAGGGGTCCATTGCACAGCCGGGGGGGGGGGG